>SJYQ01000809.1:558148-735194 GCA_006410935.1 Redunca redunca
AACAATAAAAACTAAATTATAATTATTTTTCACCTATAATCTTTTTTTTCCTCATATAATCTTAGCAACATTTTAAAAAGCTGTATGATTCCCAGATTGATGTGTAGGAGTTACTCAGTAAGTATTTATTGACTTTAATTGACATGATAGGGAGAGAGGGAAGAAAATTCAATATATGTTTCTCCTTAAGGCTTTTTTTCTTTGTCATCATATGTTTCTTAGATTTAACCATTATATGGATTTAAACCATAAATAACCAGATTTATATTTTTTAACTTAATGTTCATGTTAATCCACTTTAAAGTTAAGTTTGACAATTTGTTTTGAATAGGTACTAAATTCATGTTTCAAACTTGGAAAGATACAAAAGCATTGATGGAAATGCTCCCATTTCTGTTTTTACTTCTTCTACCAGAAGACAACCTATGTTAATAAGTTCTGTTAATAATTTCTAACCCACAGTTGAAGTTTGTAAAAGAAAATCAGGTCAAGATCAGCATATAGAACAGCGACCACTGCTTGGCCTTTGAGGTTAGAGATGTGTAAGTTCCATCATAAATTCTTCTCAGTAGCTCAGCAGTTTGGGGGCAAGTTGGTTAGTTTCTCAAAGATCCAGTTTCTAACTCTATGCTGCTGCTGCTAAGTTGCTGCTAAGTTGCTTCAGCCGTGTCCGACTCTCTGTGACCCCACCAGGCTCCCCCGTCCCTGGGATTCTCCAGGCAAGAACACCGGAGTGGGTTGCCATTTCCTTCTCCAATGCATGAAAGTGAAAAGTGAAAGTGAAGATGCTCAGTCGTATCCAACTCTTAGTGACCCCACAGACTGCAGCGTACCAGGCTCCTCCCATGGGATTTTCCAGGCAAGAGTACTGGAGTGGGGTGCCAGTGCCTTCTCCATCTAACTCTATAAATGATAGAATTCTTTGCAGTCAGGTTTATGAGGTTTGTTGTTGCTTTTGTTTAGTTGCTAAGTTGTGTCCAACTCTTCTGCAACCTCATCAACTGTAGCCCAGGGTTTCCCAGGTGGCACAGTGGTAAAGAATCTGCCTGCCAATGTAGAAGATGCAGGAAACATGGGTTCGATCCCTGGGTTGGGAAGATCCCCTGGAGTAGGAAATGGTAACCCACTCCAGTATTCTTGCCTGGGTAATCCTGTGGGCAGGGGAGACTGGTGGGTTACAGTCCATGGGATTGGAAAAAGTTGGACACGACTGAGTGACTGCACGTGGACTGTGGCTCACCAGTCTCCTCTGCCCGTGGGATTTCCCAGGCAAGAATACTGGAGAAGGTTGCCATTTCTTTCTCCAAGGGATCTTCTCAATCCAGGGATCCAACCTGTGTCTTCTGCGTTGCAGGCAGATTCTTTACTTCAGGAAGCAGGGAAGCAGGTTATGAGGTTTAGATGAGAAGATGTATGCCTCAATGTGGCACTAGCAGGTGTTCAGTAAACACTGCCTTCTGTCATCTTATGTATATTTTGGATCAAAAATTTGATTTTTATGTGTATTACTGACTAGCATGAAAATGTAAAATTTCAGACTGTGTATTTAAAAAATGAAGGAAAATACTGAAACATTTCTTCCTCCTCCCATCTCCAAGGATGTTTCATGGATGCCGATGCAGTCATTCCTTTAAGAACCAAGGATTGGCGGCCTTCTGTGTGTTCCTCACTGCCATGGCTTTCTTCCCCATCCCATCCCACCCTGCCTGTGTTCCCACACCATGTCTTTCTGATTCTTATCCAATGCCACTGACTTAAAAAATAATTCACTTACCAAATGGAGCAGAGATTGTTCAAGCCCACCTTTGTCCTACAAATGTGATGGACTCCAGAGTGTGATCCATGAGTGTGGAAATGAGTGTTTGCTGTGCAGATACATAGACCTCATTTGCAATCTGAATTTTGTCACTTTCCAAACTAACTAATCTCAGGCACTTAACTTACTATTTCTCAACCTTAATCTTCTCACCTGGAAAATTACACTAGAAATACCTCTATCACTGAGATGTTTTAGGGTGAAAAAAATGTAATAAAAATACCTGATATGTGGCAAGTGACCAGTAAACTATGACTTTTATAATTAATATTTTGAGACACAGGGGGTTGCCTAGATAGTTTCCAAATGTTCTGCTTTCTCTACCCAGGAAAATGCAACCAGACTTACAGATAGGCACATCAGCCAGTGTTTCATAGAGGTGTTTGATCATTAATGGTATGTGTGTGTGCGCGTGCGTGTGTGTTTAGTCGCTCAGTTGTGTCCCACTCTTTGTGACCCCATAGACTGTAGCCCGCCAGGCGCCTCTGTGCATCAGACTTCCCAAGTAAGAATACTGGAGTGGGTTGCCATTCCCTTCTCCAAGGGAATCTTCCCAACGCAGGTCTCCTGCATTACAGGCAGATCCTCTACCATCTGAGCCACAAGGGAAGCCTGATAAATGGTGTATCTACTTGTTATCTGTATCCTATTCTACTTGATCTTAAATGCATCATTGGTAAGTGGTGACTATTTCCTTTCATGATGATTGGACTGGAAACTAGACATCCTGGACTGTTCCTGTGTTAAAGAAGAGTGGATCAAATCTATCTGCAAACTTTGTTTCTTGATCATGCTATGCTTTTCTCTTCTTTTTTCAATTTCCCTTTCTCACTCCCTCTCTTGTTTCTTTCATAATTCCCACTTTAATCATATTACCTGGATGAGCAAAAGTAGCTCTAGACTGTTTTACACATTCTGGCTGCCAAGGGAAGAAACCAATGAACATAGTGCTTAACCTATTTTGAGGGTAGCTACAAGCCATAGGCATTGGTGTTCTTGCAGACTATGAGATATTTTATGTTCTGATAAGGGGTAAAAATTCCTGTCTCAAATGGCTCCCCATCAGCACTGAGATCCTGCAACAATAACACTGCTGATTCAGACATTAATCTTAAATATCCAGGGAGCCCTAAAACATTGTAACCTACCAACAAGGACCATGGTAATTGCTGTGTAAATCCCCTCCATAACATGGCTCCTATTATGACCAGCCAGCTAAAGCTTGTCCTTAAATCATCTCTATTGAACAAAGCCTTATAGAAACACCATAATCTACACAGACCTCTGCTTCTTTTCATTAATCTGTTATCCTTTTTGCAAATCAGGTTCTTCACCTATTCCCTTACTCCAGATTAGTAATGCCCTGTTTAGTAAAGGAACATGGAATTTCAAAGGGAAACAGAAGCAACAATCATTACCAGCTGCTATGCTAAGCATTGCAAAAATACTCACACTTCCGTAGAGAAAAATCCGTGTTGCTCTTTGCAGGCATTCAGGTCTTTAGGGCCAGATGCATGTATAACTTCTAGGCCAGGCTCCATTCTGTTGTTCTGCACCTTGGAAAAGGCACAGAGAAATGAACTTTAGACCTAGTGATCCATCTGGAACATTCAGTGATGACAGTGACTTTGAAGTTACACTGACCTGGCCATCTCTGCCACTTACTGGCTTGGGTAAGTTATTCTTTTAGTTTTTTTAATCCATTCATTCAGACCACCAATACTTTGTGTCATATACTTACCAGGCACTACCTATTATCCACCCTCTCCCCAGGCCCTCCCACACCAATAAATAAATAAATAATAAAAATCAGAAAGACAATGGAAATTCAGAGAAAGAATGATTTAATTAGACTTCAGAGGTCAAGGAGGGCTTCTTAGAGCGAATAATAGCTAAGATTAGATATGGAGAATGAAGAGTATCAGGCCTACTTTTCTCATCTGTGAAATGGGCCTGATGGTACCATTAAAAATAGATGCAACATTAAATAAGATGATATTCCTTAAATTCATAACTGCATTGGACTCAGATTTGGCATTTTCTAAATCTTACCAGTGTTTTTATATGATTATAACAATTATATTTCCCATTTTACATAATTTGAAAAAGGCAAAAACATATTAAAAAAGAACAAAATAAAAGCCACTCACATCTCATACCCCAAAAATGTTTATCTTCTGTTAACATTTTAAGATACTTTCTGCCAAACATTTTTGGGCCTTTGTATACTTGTATATTTGGCTGGCCCAAAAATTCATTCGGTTTCAAGTAAAAATAGAAGACGTTTTTCATTTTCATGAAGAACTTTATTGAATTACATATTCACTAACCAAATGAACTTTTTGGCCAACCCAATATTTGGGGTTACCCTTTTTATGTATTTTGGACCCTTATTACTTCCAATGATTATGTAATATATCATATGGTTTTATTATAATTTAGCTAAGCATTCATCTATTTCTGTTCTTTTAAGCTGTTTTCAATTTGCAGCCATTATAAATTGAATTTCTGACTAGTGTAAATTGTGCTTAAATGAACATCTTTGTGCCTATTTTTGATTATTTCCTTAGGCTAGCTGCCCAGAATTAGAATGACTGGGTCATAGGCTACAAATATTTTTAAGGCTATGCAATCATATTGCCAGATTGTCTTCCAAAGGGGTTATAACAATTTACATTCTGATGGGGAGTGAATGAGCTGGCCTGTCTCCACGTAAGCTCGCCTCTAATTTGAAGTCACTGTTACTGTTACTCTTATTACCATGTGCTGCTAGATCCTCGGGGCCGTATCAGGTTTTCAAAGTTCAACCTAGATTTTTTTCTCTTTTTTTGTGTCTAAATTTAAAAGCGGTAGCTGTACTTTATAATTACTGGTAAAACAGAAAAACAATCAACTAAACAAACAAAAGAGAACAAAAGCGTGAATAATCCCACTAATCAGCGACAACTACTCTCAAGGCAATATCTTCTCTTTTTATTTCCAATGTAGAAATGTGTTCTTTTCATTAATTTAGTGCTGGGTGTTCCTTTTTTCACTTACATTTCTGCATGTTTTAACATTCTTTTTAAAAATGGGGATATTAGGAAGCAAATATCTTTATCATCCTGGTGGGTCAGAGGGTAAAGAATCTGCGTGCAGTGCAGGAGACCTGGGTTCGATCACTGGGTCAGGAAGAGCCGCTGGAGAAAGGAATGCCAACCCACTCCAGTGTTCTTGTTTGGAGAACTCCATGGACAGAGGAGCCTAGTGGGCTGCAGTCCATGGTGTCCCGAAGAATCAGAAACAACTGAGGGACTAACACTTTTGCTTTTTCTTATCTTTATTAAAATCTTTACCCTAGGGATTCTCAATCTTTGCACATTTTGGACCAGATTAAGTCTTTCCTGGTGGAGGACTGTCCTGTGGATTATAGGATGTTTAATAACAGGCCCACTAGTTTCCATCCACTAGAGGCCAGCAGTACCCTCCTACCCATCCTCAGACTCGTGACAACCGAAAGTATCTCCCGATCTTGTCAAATGTTCCCTGGATGGCAAACTTACCCCAGATGAGAGCCACGAACTGTACCCACTACCCTGTACTCCTGAAGTCCCCAAGGATAACCTGGGCTTAAATATTCCTGGCAAAGGCACATTCACAGCAAAGTGATATGTGCATTCAAACTCTGGACAGCTCTGTCCCCAGAGTTCTTCCTTATAGGAGTCCAAGTTTTTCCAAACTACATAGCCATGACCTCAACTTTTCCTTCAGAAAAAATGTATGTAGATATGTTTTGCCTTTTGCACTTCTCTTTCAAGTATTAGAAGACTTACATATCTAAGGAACGCATTTATTTTCTTCCCTATTAACTGAACATCCTTTTAGTCCCCTCTCGATATCACCGCCACTCACTGAATGCATTTCTATCTTTGCCCATTACTCTCTTTTTTGTATGGCATCAAATATGAGCTATGCTGATGGGAATGGAGAAAAGTAGATTTTTTTTTCTGTCTCGCTTGACAGATCATGAACTTTTGGAAACTGCGTTTATTCAACCATTTTTGATCTACCAAAATGGAAATTTAATATTTTAAAACTTAAATTATTTCTGTGTATTCAAACATCACATTTACCTTTTTTTGGAGGATGTATCACATCAGTGACTCGTATTTCATTTACTGTCATCTAAAGACTAAAACTTGGTTCACAAATCCCTCAACTTGGTTTGTCTGATGAAGCTGAAGAGAGTCGCCTGGTGTATTACTAATGACCATGTGCCTCATAGAAACTAGATACAAAATTATAGAAATATAGAGTGACAGAGTATGAAAGGACCAAAGAAGCCATTTAATTTCACATCCTCTTTTTACAGATGAGGGAACTGAGACTCAGAGACATAATGCTTGCCTGGGTTTCACAGCTACTGACTCCTAGCAGGGCTTCCCTAGTGGCTCAGTGGTAAAGACTTCCCTGCCAGTGCAGGAGAGGTGGGTTCCCTCCCTGGAGAAGGAAGCGGCAACCCACTTCAGTATCCTTGCCTGGGAAATACCATGGACAGAGGAGCCTAGCAGGCTACAGTCCACGGGGTCCCAAAGAGTTGGACATGACTTAACGAATAAACAGCTCCTAGTCAGACTTCATCAAGAAACTGATTCCCAGAATGCTAATCTGTCCAAGGACACCAAGGAGAACAATGTAATGGCTTAAGAAAAACTATCTATGCATATAATCTGCTAGGGTAGATGGAGAAGTGGACCAGGCAAATAAAGATGGAATGACAGGCACAACCTATAACAGTGATGTCTGCAAGGACAAGGAATTGATGAAAAGCTCAGGGAGTAAATTATATTTGACTGATGAATCTGAATGGGGAAGGGAAAGGGTCAATTGCATACTGCAACTTCTAAGTGTCTGAATTCTCCCTTTTAATACGGCCACTTCAAATCAATCTTATTAATTGACCACATGGGTTTTAGATAGACAACAGTTATTTCTACCCTAGATCTCTGAGTAAATTATTCCCAGTTACATGAGCCTCGTTTATTGTCCCATCATTTTCCTATGTCTCTCTTCTTCTTTAACTAGTCAAGCCTCTGTTCCATTAGAAAGAGAAAATTTCTAAAATTAGTACTTGATAAATTTCATCAAAAAGCTACCACCACCACCAAGTTGAAAACAATAATAATAATAATAAACCCCTCACTAGTTTGTTTCTAACTAGTTTCAATTTCCCAAGCACCTTTTGAGTTCAATAAATGAACAGTATAAATAAACAATGTGGATATTTCATAAGACGCTTGTGATCAGTTGAGCTGCTTATCTCTCTGCCTCCTTGCAGGCTTTTCCCTGTCAGCTCATAAACTTCATATGTGTTGTGTGACTCAGCATACCTGCGGCAATAACTGAATAGCTCCTTTCGATATCAACAGGATGTTTGATTTAGGCTAGCCATGAACAAACACTGATATTTGTAACCCTGAGAATTGCAAGTGAGCAAATACTGATATTTCTAACGCTGAGAATCGCAAGTACGATGAAAATAAATATCTGATCTTGTGGCAAGTGAGTAATTGGATGTGAATTGCATTTGTCCTTCTGATAATGATGCAAAGCAGAATGGCTGAGTGAGGGGACATCCTGTATTTATGTGCTTCCACCACAATGGGTAATTAAGTGGAGTTGAATAGTTTAAGGTCAAACTGTGGTCCTGCTCTTGATTTGCTGCTTTCAATAGTACAGCTGAAACCAAAAGGGTAAAGAGCAATGCCCTCCAATGGTGAGGATGTTTAGGATCATGGGTTTCAGAGCCCGTGAAGAAAAGTGTACTCAAGTCTTTGTTCTGCCTGCTTAGCCCAGGGGGTTGTCCAGGGCTTGTGTGTGTGCTAAGTCGCTTCAGTCATGCCTGACTCTTTGCGACCCTATGGACTGTATCCCATCAGGCTCATCTGTCCATGGGATTCTCCAGGTAAGAATACTGGAATGGGTTGCCATGCCCTCCTCCGGGGGATCTTCTTGATCCAGGGATTGAATCCACGTCTCTATGTCTCCTGAAATGTCATGTGGTTTCTTTACCACTAACACCACCTGGAAAGCTCTGTCCAGTTCTTAAATGAGGTGAAATATGAACACATCATAACGTGAGAAAGATGCACACATCGCAGGTATTAATATTATCGCTTCCTTATAAGTAGGTGAACTTTCTGAGTCCATTTCTTTGAGTAAATGAGGACATGCACCTCTTTGAAAATATGATGAGGATGATGGGCCTGCTTATCAACAGACACACACACACACACCCCATATATACATCACTTAAACTCCGGGAGTTGGTGATAGACAGGGAGGTCTGGCAAGTTGCGATTCATGGGGCCGCAAAGAGTCGGACACGACTGAGCGACTGAACTGAACTGAACTGACTATGTGCATGCTAAGTCACTTCAGTTGTGTCCGACTCTTTACAGTCCTACGGACTGTATCCCACCAGGCTCCTCTGACTAGAGGATTCTCCAGGCAAGAATACTGGAGTACGTTGCCATGCCCTTCTCCAGGGGGAATTTCCTGGCTGACCCAGGCATCGAACCCACATCTCTTACATTGCCTGCATTGGAAGCAGGTTCTTCACCAACTGAGCTATCAGGGAAGCCCAAGAAAACAAAGTCTGTTACTCTTTCCATTGTTTCCCCATCTATTTGCCATGAAGTGATGGGACTGGATGTCATGAACTTAGTTTTTTGAACGTTGAGTTTTAAGCCAGCTTTTTCAGTCTCCTCTTTTACTTTCACAAATACATAAATAAAACTTGAAATGGAGGAAGAATAAAGTATAACAGCTTTCCCAAAGGTCAGGGCCAGCTTGTGTGTATGTGACCTGTGTAATTGCTAGGGCCCCACACTTAGGAGGACCTACACTTGGTTTAACACTCTATTTGAAATTTTGCACTGACTTGAAGTTTTAAACATCAGGTCCTGCATGTTCAGTATGTACTGGGCCTCATAATTGTGAGGTTGTTCTTGTTCTGGTGACCAGCACTCATTGAGTGGGATGCAAAGCAGAGAATCAGTCTCTCCTGGCATCCCCCTCTCCCTCCCCCAAGCTTTCTCCAGTACAGACTTTCCTGTTATCTTCTGTATTTCTCCATCACACTCATCCTCATTTCTCACAAACATTTCATACATTTATTATTTGATTCTCTGTCTTCCCCCTTGGTAGAATATCCACTCCCTGAGGGCAGAGATTTCAGCTCTGCTGTACCCCATGCCTAGCACAGCAGCTGGCACATGGCCAGAACATCATAACTTTGCGTTGCATGAATTCAACCCAGGTGCCTTAAGAGCAGAGCACACTTAACACTTAACCAGTGAGCACCCTTAACTTCCATCCCCTAGTTCCTTATGATGGCTCCACCCTGTACACTGAGCAAATTCAGTTTCCTTGAGATCAACCAATAGCCAGGACTCTCTTGAAATTAGAATCTGTGTGTTTGACTGGAGGAAAAATTAGAAAGCATTTTTATTTTTTTTAAAAGGCTTAAATTTTGCTGTCACACTAGATTATTGGAATAACAGGGAGGAACAAAAAAATTTCTAAGACTTCTTGAAGCCTACTCTGTGCTAGGAGATAGGTACTAAATATATTTTCCTTCATTTAATTGAATTATCTCTCCACACAGATGGGTTTGCTTTATTATCCCCATCTTACATAATTGAGCCTCAGAGGCAATCACTTCCTCATCCCAGCGTCCTCACCCAAAAAGGGATGGCCACCAGCAATGATGATTATTGGTGTTAGAGGTAAAGAACCTGCCTGCCAATGAAGGAGACATAAGAGACATGGATTTAATCCCTGGGTCAGGAAGACCCCCTGGAAGAGGAAATGGCAACCCACTCCAGTATTCCTGCCTGGAAAATTCATGGACAGAGGACCCTGGCAGGTTACAGTCCATAGGGTAGCAGAGTTGGATACGACTGAAGAGACTTAGCATTCAGTGATGCTTATTATTGTTAAAATAGATCCGTTTTTATAATTTGTAAAGCATACATCTTCCAGGAAATAAAATAGAGAACTCCTTATTCATGAGGATATTCAGGCTTGGGAGCCAGTTTTCCTCCCATCTGCTTGTTGTTCTTTTGCTGGGTTTTGTTTCCTTTGGTGAGAGTTGAGGAAAGGGGGTCACTTATTCATTTCCTCCCATATTCATTTACTTAGGATTTATGGTGCCAGGCTCTGTGCTTGCTGCTTGTGGGGGCTGCAAAGGCGAATCAGACACTGTCCTGCTCTCAAGGAGGCCACTGCTTCCTGATGGCAACAAAACATCAGTCATTCCATAAACACCCCCTTAGCTCCTGCCCTGTGCCTGGCGCAAGGCTAAGTGACACATGGACCATCACCCTTCTCCTCAGGAGCTTCCAGTGTGGGAGGAGGGTCCCTGGCTTCAAATTAATGCAATGGTCAAAATCAAAAGGTATTGTAAGTGTTGTGAGAAGCAGGACAGGTTTGTCTTGTCCCAGCTGTGTTCCCAGTGCCTCACACAGTTCTGGGCCCATGTTTGTCGACTGGAAAAAAAAAAAAAAGTGCAATCTAAAAGTTAAAAAATATCTCCTATTTGGTGGATTTTCTGAGGACTTAAGCCCAGAAGAAAGTTGCTCAAATCTCTCAGTGGGACTCCTCAAAGAGTTAAGGAAGACAGTAGAATATATAGGAGCTTTGCAACAACCAGGTAGCCAGAACAATGTTAATTAGAGATAACCGGATATGAATTTAGTGGTTTTGTATGTCTGGGAAGATGTAAGAGTCTTGGCTCAGTGAAATCATTCCTTTGATATGCATTGTCACTCTCTAGGGCCAGGATCCTGCTCTTCTCTATTCTGCGTCCCCTCAAGTGCACAGGTTGGGGCGGCTGCAGCAGCTGGTGGCTGGATGGTCACATCTTTTGTTCACTCATATGACAGGAGACATTTTTCATCCACATACTACATGTTCAATGTGTGAGAAGACTGAAATGCTGCAGTGCAGTCCTATGTAAAGTCAATCAGGTATGGGAGGAGGTATGACATCAAGGAGAGAGATATGATATCAGAAAGGTGATATCCAAGCTTTCCTTAAAAAAAAAACTAACAAGGAAAAGACATTAAAGAAAAAAATGTCATCATAAGCAAAAGATTAGTGGTGTGGAGACAGTTGAGATTAGCAGGGGTATGGGATCCTAGATTGAAGGCAGGAGAAGAAGGGGATGACAGAAGATGAGATGGTTAGATGGCATCACTGACTCAACAGACATGAGTTTGAGCAAGCTCTGGGAGTTGGTGATGGATAGACAGACTCTTGGAGGGCACAAATAAAACCTTGTGTACACCAGGACCCAGGAGAAATGAGCAGTGACCCCGCAAGAGACTGACCCAGATTTGCCTGCAAGGATCCAGGAGTCTCTGGCAGAGGTGTGGGATGGCGGTAGCCTGCTGCAGATTTGGCGGCACTGCATGGCTTGCTGGACCTTTGGAAGGAGGTCACCATTATCTTCATTACCTCCACCATAGTTTGGCCTCAGGTCAAACAACAGGAGAGGAACACAGCCCTGCCCAACAACAGAAAGTTGGATTAAAGATTTACTGAGCATGGCCCATCAGAACAAGACCGTTTCCCCCAAAGTCAGTCTCTCCCATCAGGAAGCTTCCATAAGCTTCTTATCCTTCTCCCTCAGAGGGCAGACAGACTGAAGACCACAATCACAGAAAACTGACCAATCTGATCACATGGATCACACCCTTGTCTAACTCAATGAAACTATGAGCCATGGTGTAGGGCCACTCAAGATGGATGGGTCATGGTAGACAGTTTGACAAAACGTGGTCCACTGGAGAAGAGAATGGCAAACCACTTCAGTATTCGTGCCTTGAGAATCCCATGAACAGTATGAAAAGACAAAAAGACAGGACACTGAAAGATGAACTCCCCAGGTCGGTAGGTGCCCAATATGCTACTGGAGATGAGTGGAGAAATAACTCCAGAAGGAATGAAAGGATGGAGCCAAAGCAAAAACAACATTCAGTTGCAGCCATGACTGTTGATGTAAGTAAAGTCCAATGCCGTAAAGAGCAATATTGTATAGGAACCTGGAATGTTAGGTCCATGAATCAAGGCAAATTGGAAGTGGTCACACAGGAGAAGGCAAAAGTGAACTTCATCATTTTAGGAATCAGTGAACTAAAATGGACTGGAATGGGTGAATATAACTCAGATGACCATTATATCTACTACTATGGGCAAGAATCCCTTAGAAGAAATGGAGTAGCCATCAGTCAAAAGAGTCCAAAATGCAGTACTTGGATGCAGTCTCCAAAACAACAGAATGATCTCTATTAGTTTCCAAGGCAAACCATTCAATATCACAGTAATCTAAGTTTATGCCCTGACCAGTAATGCTGAAGAAGTTGAATGGTTCTATGAAGACCTACAAGACCTTCTAGAACTAACACTGAAAAAAGATGTCCTTTTCATTATAGGGGACCGGAATGCAAAAGTAGAAAGTCAAGGAAAACCAGGAGTAATAGGCAAATTTGGCCTTGGGGTACAGAATGAAGCAGGTCAAAGGCTAATAGAGTTTTGCCAAGAGAACACACAGGTCATAGCAAACACCCTCTTACAACAACAGAAGAGAAGACTCTACACATGGACATCACCAGATGATCAATACCAAAATCAGATTGATTATATTCTTTGCAGCCAAAGATGGAGAAACTCTATACAGTCAGCAAAGACCAGGCACTGACTGTGGCTCATATCATGAACTCCTGATTCCCAAATTCAGACTTAAATTGAAAAACGTAGGGAAAACCACTAGACCATCAAGATATGACCTAAATCAAATCCTTTATGATTATACAGTGGAAATGATGAACAGATTCAAGGTATTAGATCTGATAGACAGAATGCCTGAAGAACTACGGACAGAGGTTCGTGACATTATACAGGAGGCAGTGATTAAAACCATCCCCAAGAAAAAGAAATGCAAAAAGGCAAAATGGTTGTCTGAGGAGGTTTTACAAACAGCTATGAAAAGAAGAGAAGTGAAAGGCAAAGGAGAAAAGGAAAGATATACCCAATTGAATGCAGAGTTCCAAAGAATAGCAAGGAGAGATTAAGAGCCTTCTTCAGTGATTAATACAAAGAAATAGAGGAAAACAATAGAATGGGAAAGACTAGAGATCTCTTCAAGAAAATTAGAGACACCAAGGGAACATTTCATGCAAAGATGGGCAAAATAAAGGACAGAAATGGTATGAACCTAACAGAAGCAGAAGATATTAAGACAAGGTGGCAGGAATACACAGAAGAACTATATAAAAAAGATCTGTATGACCCAGATAACCACGATGGTGTGATCACTCAACTAGAGCCGGACATCCTGGAATGCAAAGTCAAGTGGGCCTTAGAAGCATCACTATGAACAAAGCTAGTGGAGGTGATGGAATTCCAGTTGAGCTTTTTCAAATCCTAAAAGATGATGCTGCGAAAGTATGCCAGCAAATTTGGAGAACTCAGAAGTGGCCACAGGACTGGAAAAGGTCAATTTTCATTCCAATCCACTCCAATCTTTGGCAGTGCCAAAGAATGCTCAAATTACCACACAACTGCACTCATCTTGCACACTAGCAAAGTAATGCTCAAAATTCCCCAAGCCATGTGGCAACAGTACGTGAACCATGAACTTCCAGATGCTTAAGCTGGATTTAGAAAAGGCAGAGGAGCCAGAGATCATATTGCCAACATCCGCTGGATAATCAAAAATTAAGAGAGTTCCAGAAAAACATCTTTTTCCGCTTCATAGACAATGCCAAAGCCTTTCACCATGTGGATCACAACAAACTGTGGGAAATTCTGAAAGAGATGGGAATACTGGATCACCTGACCTGCCTCCTAAGAAATCTGTATGCAGGTCAGGAAGCAACAGTTAGAACTGGACATGGAAAAACAGACTGGTTCCAAATCAGGAAAGGAGTACATCAAGGCTGTACTTTGTCACCCTACTTATTTAACTTATATGCAGAGTACATCATGAGAAATGCTGGACTGAATGAAGCACAAGCTGGGATCAAGATTGCCAGGAGAAATATCAATAACCTCAGATATGCAGATGATACTACCCTCATGGCAAAAAGTGAAGAAGAACTAAAGAGCCTCCTGGTGAAGGTGAAAGAAGATAGTGAAAAAGTTGACTTAAAACTCAGCATTCAGAAAACTAAGATCATGGCACCTCGTCCCATTACTTGATGTCAAATGAATATGGAAACAATGATAGACTTTATTTTGGGGGGAGCTCCAAAATCACTGCAGATGGTGACTGCAGCCATGAAATTAAAAGACGCTTGCTCCTTGGAAGAAAAGTCATGACAAACCTAGACAGCATATTAAAAAGCAGAGACATTACTTTGCTACCAAAGGTCTGTCTAGTCAAAGCTTTGGTTTTTCCAGTAGTCATGTATGGATGTGAGAGCTGGACTATAAAGAAGGCTGAGCCCCGAAGAATTGATGCTTTTGAACTGTGGTGTTGGAGAAGACTCTTGAGAGTCCCTTGGACTGCAAGGAGATCCAACCAGTCCATCCTAAAGGAAATCAGTCCTGAGCATTCATTGGAGGGACTGATGTTGAAGCTGAAACTCCAGTACTTTGGCCACCTGATGTGAAGAACTGGCTCATTTGAAAAGACCCTGATGCTGGAAAAGATTGAAGGTGGGAGGAGAAGGGGATGACAGAGGAAAAGATGGTTGGATGGCATCACCGATTCAATGGACATGAGTTTGAGTAAGCTCTGGTAGTTGGTGATTGATAGAGAAGCCTGGCGTGCTGCAGTCTATAGGGTTGCAAAGAGTTGGACACAACGGAGTGACTGAACTGACTGTTGGGATGCTGGAACAGCTGGAGACAGAAGGAAGTGGTGAAAGGCTTGGTGGCGCAGTTGTGAAGACCTGTGTGCCTAGCTAACGTGGAAAGGCCCTGTCAGACTTGTGCTGCAATAGTTTTGACCCAAACCAAGGCAGTGGCAGTGAGGATAAAGGAGTGGACAGGCACAGTTATAAGAACATGGGATTATCTTTACTTCTCATAGTAAGTGACTATGGTATTATTTCACTGCTTGTACTCATCCATGGGTTCAGTTGTGTCTGATTCCTTGCAACCCCTTGGACTGTAGCCTGCCAGGCTCCTCTGTCCACGGGATTTTCCAGGCAAAAATACTGGAGAGGGTTGCCATTTCCTACTTCAGGGGATCTTCCCAACTCAGGGATAGAACCCATGTCTCTTGCATCTCTTCTACTGGCAGGTGGATTTTTTTTTTTAATCACTGCATCACCTGGGTTAAGATATTAGTTTCAACTCCAGGAGAAAGGTGTTATCACACCGAACCCCCACCCCAACTTTACACAGTTGAAGAAGGAGAGGCTTAGGGGTTAAATCCTTTCCCTAGGTCACAGACCTAATCAGTTTCATAGTCAAAATTTGAGTTTATCTAATCCTAGCTCAGTGTCTGGGACCCAGAGAGACGTTATGGGGTGGGAGGTGGGAGGAGGTTTATGTTTGGGAACGCATGTACACTCATGGTGGATTCATGTCAATGTATGGCAAAACCAATACAGTATTGTAAAGTAAAATAAAAATTAAAAAAAAAAACCTAAACTAAAATAAAAAAAAAAGACATAATAGGTAGAAGAAGCTAATGGGTAGAAACAGGTTTGCACATGTGAGACCCAATGGATTTGATCTAGTCAATACACAGGATTTCTTGGCCTGGTACTGCTTGACAGGTTTTGAATTCAAAGGAACTACGCCACAGACCCCACTAATACCTACTGTCCACAAAGTGTCTTCATACATCCCAGTGAACCTGTAAATGGTCTGCCCCCCTGAAGGCAGACAAGAGCAGCCAAATGGAGAGTCTTAAAGATCAGAATTCCTTCAAACCCATTTGATACAAAAAGAATGTCAATAAAGAGCTGGGAACTGAAGTGAGATAGAGAAGCAAAAAAAAAAAAAAGGTTAATTTGGAATTGACATTGGGAGCTTTTTCCAGGAGAGAAACAGGAAGCCAGGGAATCTGTATTCAGTCCAGATGTGAGATGGGCAGGAAGAGGGAAGGAACATTTGGAAAGATAATGGGCTTGCCCATTCTCTGCCCTCTGCCTGGAGGAGGGGCAGGGTAGATTGGGAGGGTGCAGCAGAGGAGGAAGTGTGAGGCCCATGGTCTTCCAGCTTTTCCCTCTGCTGAATTCATTCGTGTTAAAGAGGGATGAGAAGGTGTAGGGACCGAGTGCCATGTTTCCTATGTAAACAGAAGCCTAAAATGATCCATTTCTTATCAAATGAACAATGATTTACAGAGTGGTAATAGTCAGTGTTGGTGTGGTAATGGATAAAAGAGCAATTTAATACTGAGTTCTGGGAGTAAACTGGAGAAACTGTATGAGACAAAAAGAATGTTTTCCAAAGGAATGAAAAAAATTTCACTTTCAGAAATTTATCTTATGGAAATAATGTGAAATGTGAATATAAAACCAATGTATAGAGATGTTCATCATACTATGTAAAATAGTAAGGAAACTGTAAAACATGTAAATGTCCAACGGTCATGCAAATTTTGGCATATTCATAAAATGAATAACAAGTAAGGGCTTAATGCAGAATACTGTATAAAGAAAGTTCATTAACTTGAGAAAGTATTTATAGTATACGTAAAGTGAAAAGAGCAGGATACACACATGTGTGTGTATGTGTGTGTGTGTGTGTGTGAGAGAGAGTGCTCAGTTGTGTCTGACTCCTTGCGATCCCATGGGCTGTAGCCTGCCACGCTCTTCTGTCCATGGAATTTCCCAGGCAATAATACTGGAGTAGGTTGCAATTTCCTTCTCCAGGGAATCTTACTGACACAGGGATTGGAGCCCTGGGTCTCCTGCGTCTTCTGCATTGGCAGGCGGATTCTTTACCAGCAGGGCCACCTGGAAAGACCCACCCATTTGTATACATGATGTGATAGGCATCATAAGATTCTAAATTCTGTATGCCAGGGGGTGGCAAACTATAGCTCCTGTACCAAACCTGTCCTCCCCCTTCTTTTTGGAAATAATTGATACACAGCCACACTGGCTTTTATGGATCTTCCATGGCTGCTTCCACGATACAATGGCAGAACCTAGTTCTTGTGCTTGAGCTCATAGATCCTCAAAGCCTAAAATATTTCCAATTTGTTTCTTTAGAGAAAAAGTTTGCTGAGTCCTGCTGCTTGAGAAAACATTAATGGTGATTTTTGTAATTGCAGAATTATATTTTTGAAAAGAGCATTGTTATATTTATCTCTTATTTTCACAATAGGCCTGTTTTATTTTTATAATGTGTTAAAAATGAATACTTAAAAATATCTGGCTACAAGTGAGAACAGAGCAAGTACCCAAAATGATTTTGCTCAGTTTTGTGTTTAGCTATGCAAAGTGAAGCAGTTTTGCTTACGTTGCTCTGAGTATTAGGAAGTCCCAAAGCTAACCCCCAGGTGTGACCTACTCTACATTTGTACTACACCCTTCAAAGGTGTTGTGTGTGCAGAGGAGGAACCTTGTGTTTTCCACAGCTCTAGAAATGGCTACAATGCACATTTTATGTCCTTTGATGATTAGTTGAGGAGGTGCGTATGATAACGGAAAGATGATCATACTGCATTGTTACAGGCTGCAGTCTGGTCCCTGGATCTGCCTTGTGGACCAGAGAGGAGATCCTGAATACCTCTGGATTTTGGTTGTGTGGCCTCCAAAACCAGCATAGTAACTCATCACCTGCTACTCACCACACAGTAACCCATTATCTGACTGGCTCCAACGTCCCCTTGATCTTTTGTCCAGCGCTTAGCTCTGTGATTCCAAGATTTATCAGAAATATCTGATCACCTTTTATCACTGAGGATCTTGCTTCCTGACCTCCTGAATAAGTGGGATGCAAAGATGGCAGTTAACATGAAACTCTCACACATCACTTGACATTACCTGGTGACCTCTGAGAAACAGATCCTCTAAGGGGAGTGGCACCCACTGCCTCTTCCCCCTTCCCCAAACTGCGGTCCCTCTAGTGATAAACCATAATGGTAAAGAATATTTTTTTAAACAAATAATGTGTGTGTGTATATATATATGTATAAATATATATATATATACATGTATATGTAGAAGTTAATCACTTTGGTGTACAGTAGAAGTTAACACACTACTGTAAATCAACCACACTCTAATAAATAAAGAAATAAATGCCTTGTCATATGTGCCATTCCATGCATGGTTCACAGAAATAGCACGTCTGTGAGAAAGAAACACACGTCTGTTTGCTATGCTTCAGCCACCAAGAAAATATACTAAAATAGCTTAAAAGGCAGTTCACCGGAAGAAAAATTCAAATAGATATTTTTCTTTGGGTTCATAGTTCTGGTTTCTGTTTGCAATGGGGATTTCATGGGGGAAAATATTTCAGCCCAGAGCTGGACATTTTGAGATGGCAGAGGCGCGGACACCCACATAGCTCTTCACTGCCATCAGTTTCCCAGCCCGGTTCAGGCACCAGGCCATGTATGCAGAAAATCTTTCCCACAAGTCATATGGCACCCCACATGATATAGGACAAAAGGCACACATTTTCACTTACAGGAAGAAGTTCTGAAGAGCAAAGGCACAGTATAGTGATTGTACCTAATATGGTATTGTATACTTGAAAGTTGATTAGAATAGATCTTAAGCATTCTCACCGCAAAAAAAGAGAGCACTATCTATGTCAACTATGTGAAGAGGTGGATTTGTATTTATCTTGATTTTGGTAATTACTCGACACAGCGTATGTATATTAAATCATCATATCATACACTTGATCTCATGTGAAGTGTCATATGCAGATTATTCCTCTGTAAGTACAGAATGTACCAGTAAGAAAGCTGATGACTGCATAACCTTCATGGAGAAAAGGATAAAGATATCATGAGTATCCCTCCTGTTGGATCGTTTAAGTCTTCCTCCAAAAATATGGTCTAATGGGGACTTTTTGGTTCAAAGCTCTGTATGCCTGGAATGTGACTTCTGATATCCCTGGGAAGTTGGAATAGGAAAACCATATCTCCAACCCCATTTCACAGGTCATGACAAGCTGGTGAAGGCAATCACATTTCTAGATAAACGTAGATAGTTGGAAAGGCCCCTGCATTACCCTACCCTCTAACTATCATCCTGGAACTTACACATTCTTATCCATGGTTCCACCGGCTTCCCAGGTGGCACAGTGGTAAAGAATCTGCCTGCCAGTTCAGGAGACACAGAAGATGAAGTTTTGATCCTTGGGTTGGGAAGATCCCCCTGGGTTGGGAAGATCCCCCGGGTAGGAAATGGTAATCCACCCCAGGATTCTTGCCTGGAGAACCCCATGGACAGAGGAGCCTGGAAGGCTACAGTCCATAGGGTTACACAGAGTCGGACACAACTGAGTGCAAACAACATATCCATGGTTCCACAAGGAAAAGCTGATGCTTTTGCTGAAACACATTGGACTGGCTTTTGACACCATTTTCTAAGGTCACACCTGAGCCACACAGGAAAACCTGCCTTATAACTATGGAGGCATTGCTCTAATAATGATCCAACTCATTCACATTTTTAACTCTCAGTAACCAAATTGTCTCAAATCCAAAGCACACAAACACTGAGGTGCTCATGGCATTGAAAAGATGGCCATTCAAGTCTTGATTTAAAAACTTTAGACTCTTTCCAGCTTCATTTCCACTCACACTCCTGACTACCATCCAGCCCCGCTGGAAGGAGGGTGGGTGTTTGCCAATGAACTTGGCATCACACTCGGGATATCATAGAAGCTTTTATAATTCTGAGCTGGTTTGTAAATGCTGTCTCAACTGCAAAGTACCTTCACTTCTCTTTAACTGCATGCTTCTATATGTCATTCAAGACCCAGCTAAAATTCTACTGTACCAGAAGATTTTCCCTGAACTTTTGTGGTCATTTAGGTAGTTCTATGAAATTTCGTCTGTTTCTCTTTCCTAGTACAGAAACGACTAGCAATTTGGGAGTCGGGCTATTTAAATTTGAATTTTTAACCTCTTAGCGGTAACTTGAATGTTTCAGGCAAGTTATATAACCTTCTTACCTTCAGTTCCTCATCTTTGAAATGAGTTTGATGAAAATACATACCACACTGAGCTGTGGTGGGAACTCAGTGAGAAAAAGAACCTTAAAGCCTTTGCCTGGTGTTTAGAAGAAACACTGGGAACAGAGGAAGAAAGTGATAAAACTGGTTTTTACAGTTAATAAATCACTGCATCGATGAGCTTCATAAATAAAAGAATTCAGTCCCATTTATCCCTGAGCCTAGAGCTCCTGACCAAGCCTGACATACTCTTACTGTGGAAAGACTGTTCAAAGCATAACTGAAATTAGGTCACTTAAGGAAATTATAAGCTGACCGCCAAGCAAGGAGAATACTGTACTGTAATGCTTGCGATAGTTCAGGCAGGATACCGATGGCTGTTGGAATCCAAGAAGTGTAGGACCCCGCATGGGAGAAAAGATGTATCTGTGGCCTGCTCTCCTACATTCAGCTCAGCACCTGGAAGAGTGCTGAGTATTTTGGGTACTCACTTGGGTAGCGCCTCGCACTTCTGACCTTCTGTAGGAAGGCTCACTGGAACACTTTAATTCTGTGTTCCACTCTGCGTTTTATCTCACTGAAATTGTACCTCGTACTGTGCTTTTTTTCCGTATAAATACAACCCTATCAATACCGGGGCCTGACTGTGTATATGCTGGAGTAGGAACACAGACCTGGGAGCGCCTGATCTGCGTGTTTGCCCCACCCTGCAGGTGGCATCAGTGTCCGTGTCAAGCTCAGAAGAGCAGCAGCTCCTGTTGGTCAAATGAAGGATTTGTGTTTATGAGCGATGCAAAGGCACAGATGGGCGAGGGCCTCAGAGCAGGGAAGGCAGAGATGAAGAAGGAGGCAGGCTTTCTAAGCATGAAAGAAAGAAACTGAAAGTGAAATCGCTCAGTCGTCTCCAACTCTTTGCGACCCCATGGACCGTAACAAGCCAGACTCCTCTGTCCGTGGGATTTTCCAGGCAAGAGTACTGGAGTGGGTTGCCATTTTCTTCTCCAGGGGATCTTCCCAACCCAGCAATCGAACCTGGGTCTCCCTCTTTGCTGGCAGACGCTTTACCGTCTGAGCCACCAGGGAAGCCGTGAACAAGCTTCAGTTTGTCTTGCCGATTCTAGCCTCTAGCTCCCAACCAGCCTATCTCCTTCCTTCTTCCCAAATTCTCTTGAAAAACCTGTAAGATACAAGTTAGATGATCCCTACATTTTCTCCTTCACTCTTATCATCAAATGATTTTATAGTAGCACCTAATGGTTTATTTTAAAAAAGTCCTTTTAATATATTCATTTTTTCATTCAACAAATATCTGGGAGATGTCTATCATGTGAGAAGGGCTGTGCTGAACACTAGATAAAAATGAACAAGCCAGGAGGATTCCCCACTCCTGCAGAGTTTACAGCCTGTAAGATATTGGCTTATGTTCGTCTGAAGCTCAGAGCAACTATTTTTGAGATAAGAATCCATCTGATAGATGAGTAAACGGAGAGCATTTAGGGAAAGGGTTAGACAGGGAATTCAGGTCACTGGTCTCTCCTGTACTATGTGTTGGGCCACGCTAGAAGAAAGGACATGAAAACAAAGCAAAAGCAAAATGGTAAGAGACAGGATATTGAGTATAGATCCGTTAGTTTTCCCTTGAAATTATTTATGGAAGAGGAATTTGCTCTCCTGACTCCAGGCACCCTTACTCCATCTTCTCTTTTAAATGCCTGGCTGCTTTTTAGCCACCTTCCAAACTCTAGGAAACACTCTGGAATTTCAGGCTAGGAGGGGTTTCCTTTGTAGGCCTGGCTATTGTAACTTTACGAGAAGCTGTTCAGTACTTCCTTTTACCAGGTACAAAGCACAATTTTCTGAATGAATTTCATATTCATTAAATGGTTAACCCTTCATCTTTCTGACTCACACTTTTTATGTTATTACTCAGCCTTCAGAGAGAGATAAAGCCTCGGACACCTTTTATGTATACCAACCCTCCTCTCCCCCATCATACACACACATACACAAACACATATCACATCCTTATAGACGACCACTAAGAAACATGCACGCACACACACACACACACACACACACTATTCATACACAAAATTAAATAAGAGCTATGCTCATTCATTATAAGTATCCTTACCCACTAAGGTGTGCACACAAACACTCACAGGGCATGGCCTTGACTTTGTACTCTTTGTGAGAGGAAGGAAATGGAAAGACCCAGATACTCAGACTCCCAGCTAAACACATCAGAATCCTATCAGTTCAGAGTGTTTGGGGCTCTTTCCTCTTTTAAGAGAAGCAGGACATCAGTACTGCTGTTGCCTGTTGAACCTTCGCTTCCCATCCCTCCCCATGGCTAGATCCTTCATCCGTACATCAAATGAGTGATCTTTTTTTCTTTTACTGGAGGTAAAATCATAAGTATTACTGAATAAAGTAGACATGAGCTCCTGAATTCCAACCTCTGATATAAAACATACTTGGTTTCTAGCAGGCACTACGTAATACTAGCTGCATGACAGAATGCATAGAGACTGTTTGTATTTCATTAGAATAAAAAAGGTATTGGTCAGCCCCTTCGTATTTCAATTGAGGGTTCAGAGTTACATGGTCATCCCAGGGTTACACTGTTAACTGTGAGAAGAATGGGGCTGGAGCCACAACCTCCAGTATCCAGTAAACCTGGTGAGTGGAAGTCACTATTATTGGAAAGTTATTCTGTTTTGCTGTATCTCTTCTTAAAATGTTCAAACTAGAAGTCAATACGGATACATGTCACAAAGTGAAGTGAAATTTGGGGCAATTATTCAGTGAGACTTTGGTACAGGTATTCAAAGTGGGCAATTCCAGTCTCACCTTGATTTTTCCATCTTTATTTTGAAGCCTACTTGAACCTAAATTTGTCCATGTGGATTTCCTTTGCTTCTCTGAGGTTGGACTTATCTTTCAAGGAAAAAGAGAGAAAGAGAGAGAAATGTGAACAGAGTTTTAGGAAATGTGAAGCATAACAATTTAAAAAAATTTTTTTTAAATTTAATTGAAATATAAAATACATCAGTAAGGTACATAAAGGGCTTAGATCTTGTGTCCAGCTCATTGATTGCCTATGTATGAGTAGACCTGTATACACCTGGTAGCCACCATTCAAATATAAGGCAGAGAATATTTCCATCACCTTAAAAGTTTCCCTTGGGACTTTCCTGCTGGTTCAGTGGCTAAGACTCTGTGCTCCCAGTGCAGGGGGCCCAGGCTCAATCCCTGGTCAGGGCACTAGATCCCACATGCTGTAACTAAGAGTTTGCGTGCCACAGGTAAAAATCTTGCTTGCAACTAAGATCTGGTGTAATCAAACAAATAAATAAATATTAAAAAAAAAAAAAACTTCTCTGTGTCCCTTTCCACTTATACCTGTGGATACAACCATTATCACTATAGGTTCATTTTACCTATCCTTGAACTTTATATAAATCATAAGATGGCTTTCTTTCATGTCTGATTTCTCTCACTCAGCATACTGGGTGTGAGTTTAATCTGTGTGTTGCATATATCAGCATTTTGTTTTTATTACTGAGTTGTGTTTCATTGTATGATTAGACCATAATTTATCCATTTTTAGGTTGATGGATATCTGAATTTTTCCTAGATTTTGGTTGTTATGAATATTTTTGTGCATGGCTTTGCAAATATTTTATTTCTCTGGGGTATGTATCTAGTAACAGGGCTTCTGGGTTGCAGTGTAGATGAATGTTTTACTCTAGTAGACAGTTTCAATAGTTTTTCAAAAGGAGTGCCCCTAGTCACACTCCTGCTAGGAATGTATAGAGTTCCATCTACTCTTGTTACTTAACAATACTTGGTATTGTTATTTATTTATTTTTTTAAAATTAGCTATCCTGGGGACGGGGTTTGGGGAGGAATGGATATATGTATATGTATGACTGAGTCCCTTTGCGGTCCACCTGAAACTATCAGAGCTTTGTTAATTGGCTATACTCCAATACAAAATAAAAAGTTAAAAACAATTTTTAGCCATCCTGATGAGGATGTAGTGGTAGTGATAACTCATTGTAGTATTAATTTGCATTTTTCTGAGTGATCTGTCTGAAGCATCTGTTGGGTTTTTTTTATCTTTTTTGCTTGTTTGCATTTTAAAGTAGGTATTTATTCTTCTGTTATTAATTTGTAAGAGTTATTAGTGTATTCTAGGTATGAGTTCTTTGTCAGATATAAACATATATGTACAATATTATAAAAATCTTATCCCAGATTTCTTTTGCCTTTTTACTTCCTTACGTTCTGTTCAAGAAATATCTGCTAATCTAAAGTATGTAAAAGTATTTACATACTTTCCTTTTCTTTTTCCCCTAGAAGTTTATCTTCACATTTGGTGTGCATTCCATCATAATTAATGTTGGAGTGTGGCATGAATATAGTCAAGATTTACTTGTTCACATCCAGATATCTAACAGTTTATTTAGAACATCTGCCTCTCTTTTCTGAATTCCCTTGGCACTTTTGGCATAAATCGGTGACTGGGCAAATAGTTCTATTTCTTGATTCTTTCTTCCATTGCATTAGTCTGTCTTTTCTTGTAACAATATATACTCTTTTAATAATTGTAGCTTTGTTGTGGTTATCAAAATCTGACAGTGTAAGTCTTCCAATTTTCTTCTTTTGCAAAATTTCCTTGGGTATTTTAGGTTCTTTGCACGTCTATAAAAAATTTAGAATCAGCTTGTTTATTCCAATAACAACAAAGAAGACATTTTCAGTGACTTTAATTGGGATCACACTGAATTGGCATATGACTTTGGAGAAAATTTACATCTTACAGGTATTGAGTCATCCATAACATAAACATAGTAAGTCTTTCCACTTATCTGTTTTCTTTAATTTCTCTTAGCAATAGCTTCCAATTTTCAGTGTAGAGATCTTGGAAACTTTGACTAGACTTAGTCTTAATGATTTGATACTTTTTGATGTTATTGTAAATGCTATTGTTTTAAACATTGTTTCTAATTTTCAGTTATTAGTGCATAAAAATACATTTAACATTTGAATATAAACTCTGTGACCAATGACCTTCCAAAATTGACTTATTAAATCTGATAGTTTGTACATTCTTTTGGATTTTCTCTCCTTACAATCATATCGTCTCTGAATATGATAGTCTTATTTCTTCCTTTATCTGTATGCCTTTTGTTTATTTTTCTTGCCTTATCATGCTGGCCAAGACTTATTTAATAACAACCACAAGTGTTGATAGGGAGAGGGAAATGAGAGCTATAGTTTGAATGTGAAGAAAACATAGCATGAAATATAGGAAAGGTGGGAACTAAACCCAGTTTCTCTGATCCTATAACTGGCCTAAGATGAAAGAATCCTGGCTCTTGAGCAATTTTTGTGAGGTCAGTTTTTGACAGTCATTTTCTGTATTTTTTCATTTATCTGGCTGCGCCGGGTGGTCTTTGTTGCGGCTCCGGCTTTCCTCTAGTTGCGGCGATCCCGGGCTACTCTCTAGTTGTGGTGCCTGGGCTTCTTGTTGCGGTGGCTTCCTTGTTGCAGAGCATGGACTCTAGAGTGCATGGGCTTCAGTAATTCCAGCATGTGGGCTCAGTTGTTGCTGCTCAAGGTTCTAAAGCACAGGCTTGATAGCTGTGGTCCACGGGCTTAGTTGCTCCACAGCATGTGGGATCTTCCTGGATCAGGGATGGAACCCGTATCTCCTGCATTGGCAGGTAGATTCTCTACCACTGAGCCACAAGGGAAGCCGTGGTGAGATTTTGTGTATTAAGATCTTGCTAATCTTGTGTACTAACAAACTTCTATCATTTAGGACTGAGTCAGTTATTCTGGTGGGGTTATGTCCTACATCCTATGTGACTCCCTGGTCCGGCCCTGAGAAGGACTGATTGATTGAGGTTAGACTATCTCAAAATTGCTTTTCCTAAAACCCTCTACTGCTTATGCAATTAATGCATTAATCCCATCCATCCTTGATTCACTCATTAAACAGGTGTTAAGTGGCTCTTATGTACTAGATACTTCGGTAGAAACTGAGAAATCGATCTTTAACACAATAGACATAACCTTGTCTTTTCTGAGCCTACAATCTTGTGACTTTTAGCTGCAAGTAATAGAAAACCTACATTCTAAGATTTGAAAAGCTATCTAATTTTCTAAAGCAACTGGACATCTGAAGGCATTAGATTTTAGGATAAGTGCAGAAAACTGTCATGGAAGAACAAAGGTTTCCTATTCATCTTTCTAAACGTACTCAGGCTGTAGTTGTTGTTTTAATCAGCTTAAGACCACTATGACTGCTGCAATTCCAAACATCACAACTTCCCACCAACATCTTCAAAGAAGAAAAAGTGGTAAGGCAGTCTCTAGTATCAGTCTCTTTTATTAAGATGTCTAGTCTTTTCCAGAGGCTCCCCTCAATACTTTCTTTACATATCAATGACAAGAACCATACCACAGGTCACTTTTAGTTCTAAAAAAGGCTAGAAAATGAATATCTGGGAAAGAAGAATGGATTTGCCATGGAAGATGTTGATTAGCCCTGGTGATTCCACTAGAGCTGTCTGTGTGGTCACCCCAAACTCAGCTGGGATCCTATTAACAATGAAAACAAAGGAAATAGCCAGTAGATGAACAATGAGCAGTGTCTGCTACTGGCAGAGGCAATGTTTACCATATTCCATGAACAATTACTTTAGATTAGGTCATCCACTTCCAGCATCATCTCTCCTTGCACATTGTTCTTTTCTTTCCTAATACTCACCTCCATTTGATATACATTTATATACATTTGATATACATACTTGAATGTATAAGCTCCATAATTGAACAAAGCATGATTGCTTTGTTTACCACTATACGCCCAGGTCCAAGCCCAGTACCCAGGCTGCAATAAGTGCTTAATGATCATTAGTTGAATTAATAAATGCATACTTTGGATACATTTGTATTTAATAAGTAAATGAGTGACATAAATGAATATGTTAATCAAAAATTATAACCCTTAATGATAATATTTCTGCTTGATTTGTTACAGTCATATCAAGTCATCAACTTCCCCAATGAAACTATTGTTCATAATTCAAGTATAGGGCATATAAAAAACTGTAAAGAGCACTTTGGGATTTAAACAAGAGCTTGAGCCAATTGCTAGACAAACTTACGTTAGAAAAACAATTATTGGGAATTCCCTGGAGGTTCAGTGGTTAGCACTTAGCACTTTCACTGCTGAGGGCCTGGGTCAATCCCTAGTCAGGGAACTAGGATCCCACAAGCCAAGCAGCATCTGTGTAGCCAAAAAAGAAAAAAAGAAAGAAAGAAAAGGAAACACAATTATGTCAAAACTACCCATTCTGAATGTTTAAGTTCATCTCCAGCTTTCCCACAGTTTATACTGCCTTTGCTATCTTCTCTAAATCTTACACAATACATCCAGGAACAATGAGTTTTTAATGCTTCTCCAAACATTCATTCATTCATTCATAGATACATTTATTCATTCATAAAACAAATATTTAACGTGGCTACTCTGTGCTAGGCATTGTGCTACTTCATGACTCACTGCCTCAGGACAATCTCTGCCTTGAACACATTTATTTACCTACTTTATCTGATAAATTCTAACATATTTTAAAGCTCACTCAGATATATTTACGTCAACGAAAACTTCTAGTGACCTAGATAGAGAGTAAGACATTCTCTCTTTTCTCTGTGATCATATTGCACTTTTCATATGTCTCAGTAAGAATTTTTGAACTTTTTGCTAAATTCACTGTTTTCACGCTTTTCTTCTTCACTAGATGGTGACTCCTTCATTACAGGAATTTGTTGTAATCAAATTTTTGTATTTAAGTGTTTTGCATAATTGGTGACATAGTTTACTACAGGTTTATTTAGTGAATGAATAAATGAATGTGTGGATGTTTAGTGATCCATTTGTCAGGCGATGAAACAGGCTTACAAAAGATATTGTTGTTATTGCTGTTTAGTTGCTAAGTCGTGTCTAACTATTTGTGACCTCATGGAATGTAGCCCACCAGGCTCCTCTGTCCATAGGATTTCCCAGGCAATAATACTGGAGTGGGTTGCCATTTCCTTCTCCAGGGGGTCATCCCAACCCAGGGATTAAACCCATGTCTCCTGCATTGGCAGGTGGATTCTTTATCGCTGAGCCATCAAGGAAGCCCACAAAGGATATTAGCAAGCAATAAATCTTTGGCTACAATTTGGATCTTTTGACTCTTGCTCTGGATAAAACCCACAGAACACAGCTGCCCTTAGTATTCCTCTTGGCCATGTCCCATCACTGTCACTTTTAAGAGAGGCGTGGTCATTCATAAATGGGATCGTATCTCATTGGCAGACCCAGCCCCACGCTGTCTGCTACCTCATCTAGAGGAGCATGTGCCTGTAGCAATCTGCGGATTCATCTTTTCCGTCTTCTGTGGGTGTCTGTTCACAGGCAGCACCTGAACAACAGTGGGGCCGACCAAGGGAGCGGAAGAGGGCATTTGCTAGTTCTCAACACAGATAAGCATCGCCAGCTTTTTCCTTCTAAGAGCAGTGGCCTCAAAAGTTCCAAATTAGAAGAAAAAGGCAACAGGCTCACTAAAATGTGTGAAAAGTTAGAGCAAATCTTGCCTTTGTCTATTTCCCTCCTCTGGAAATTCTTTTTGAATTTTGAACCTTTGAACTTTTTGAATACTAAATGTGTATCATTGTATCACACACTGGCACATCACACACACTCAGTAACTTTTAGCTTCTTCATTTCTTCCTCTAAGCTTTAAATTACAGAAAAGCCCTACTTGGATCTGAGGTTTGCTTTTTAACTCGTTTATTTCAGATTGCAATTATACTATTTAATATTGTGAGAATTTATGCTAGTTTTGAAGAATTTTGACTTGATTTTGCTGCTTAAGAGTCCAGTCCTCTTCTTTACCCATCTCATAGGAGTGACTACAGAGACTGAGAAAGACTATTTATTTATTCCCAAAGTACTTATTAAGTACCCAGTGTATATGGTTAAATATGATAAGATTTATCATGGGATAAAACCCATGTTCTGAGCTAACCCGACTTTGGAGAGCCTGAGAGGCCTCTTTGTGAAATTACCTGTTACACTGCGGCTTGGTTATGACCACAAGCCCAGAAAGTGGTTGAGTTGGGATTTGAGCTCATGCCTGCTTGACTCAAAAGACAATGCTTTTGGCTTTGTACCCTCCTCTCTCTCAAACTCTGGCCCCAAATAATAAAAGCCAACTTTAATCTCTGCCCAACTTCAGTTGGCATGGTATGACAAATAGCCCGGTGGTCTCAGACGCCCAGTGGACTTGTTATTGGAATTCTATGGGCTAGACCTAGGCAGAATGCCAGAGCCTTATAGATCCGTCAGGGTGGGGCTGGCAAACGTCTTCAGCAAAGAGAAGCGGTTATATACAGTTAAGTTCTGGCTGGCATCAACATGAGGACAAAATTTGTTTCTTTAAAATATAAAAACCATTTAATGACCAAGATCCTTTAAAGTCAATGACTGGAAGAGACGGAAGAGGCTTTAGCATATTCTGCATGTCTGTGTCCAAGCCTCTTCAGTCGTGCCTGACTCTTTGTGAGCTTGTGGACTGTAGCCCCCTAGTCTCTGTCCCTGGGATTCTCCAGGCAAGAATACTGGAGTGGGTTGCCATGCCCTCCTCCAGGGGATCTTCCCAACCCAGAGATCAAACCTGCATCTCTTACGTCTCCTGCATTGGCACGCGGGTTCTTTACCGCTACTGCCACCTGGGAAGCCCCTAAATATCCTGCTGCTGCTGCTAAGTTGCTTCAGCCGTGTCCAACTCTGTGCGACCCCAGAGACGGCAGCCCACAAGGCTCCCCTGTCCCTGGGATTCTCCAGGCAAGAACTGGAGTGGGTTGCCATTTCCTTCTCCAGTGCATGAAAGTGAAAAGTGAAAGTGAAGTTGCTCAGTCATGTCTGACTCTTCGCAACCCCATGGAGTGCAGCCCACCAGGCTCCTCCATCCGTGGGATTTTTCCAGGCAAGAGTACTGGAGTGGGGTGCCATTGCCTTCTCCGCTAAGTATCCTAGCCTTCCTTATTTTTAGATGTAGATGCTAAGACTCAGAGAAGTCACATAACCTTATTAGGGTCACTCAGTGAGATGACGGGAGGATCAGGGTTAGAAACCAGTTTTTTTGACTCCCAGTGCAGGAGAAAACATGATGCAAAAATTAAGACATGAGCTTCAGACTCACATTGTCACTGAATCTGGACTCTGCTCTTTACTAGTTGTGCGACCTTAACCATTCAGAGCCCCTGAGACTAGGGGGCCTGTCTCAAAGCAGGTTTTCAAGCCACCCTAAACATTTTCACCTCATCCTCTTTGACTTGATGCCTCATGTTTATTCAAAAATACCCCAAAGATGTTACATTGATTGGTTTTACATGCAGAGTACACCTTACTTCACGATATATTGCAACTATCATCAAGTTTTAGTCGGTGCTCTATTTACACTGAGTAATATTTAGTAGTATATTTAGTATCCCCCAAAACAAATGTAATGGGATTTGACTCTTAGAGCTGGCTCAGGGTAGTAGCAATTCAGGATACAAAGAGAAGAAATAGGAAAAATGAGAGAATTCACAAAAGTCTTTGAGACCAAACATCTAGTCTTTTATGTCACCAAACATTTGACTTAAAAGGTGGAAATGGGCAAGATGAATGGAGAGGCAGCTTAACAGTTGGTATTTCTTAAGGGGAGGCGAGCCATTGACGTTTTGGGAAGGACATTTCCTCCTGATCTGACGGTTCCACTGTCTAAAAGATGACAACCCTCTGTACCCCTCCCTGATAGCAGTGGTGCTCCTCCACCACTGGAATGAGCCCAAAGCACCACCCTCGTTCATTTACACATACTTCCTGTGGTTATATCACTCCTGACTGCAAATCGTAAGACTTGGTGAAGAGAGTCCAGTGATGCCAGGAATGTAATTTTCTGGATTCAAATCCTGGGTTAGGCAGCACATACCTTTGAGATCTTAGACCAGCCACTCAAACTTTCTGGGCTCCAACCTCCTTATCTTTAAAATGGAGGCACTAATGGTATCTGCCTCTAGAGTTGTTGTGAGAATGATATAAAATAATTTATATGAGCTTTAGGACTCAAACCATGTGAAATAAAAATACATATATTTCCTTCTATTATTTTTTTCTATCTTTGATACAAACCCCAAGAAGGCAAGCAGAGATGTTTTATTTATCACCCACTATACAAAAAGAACTAGACATGGAACAACAGACTGGCTCCAAATAGGAAAAGGAGTACGTCAAGGCTGTATATTGTCACCCTGCTTATTTAACTTTTATGCAGAGTACATCATGAGAAACACTGGGCTGGAAGAAACACAAGCTGGAATCAAGATTGCCGGGTGAAATATCAATAACCTCAGATATGCAGATGACAGAAAGTGAAGAGGAACGAAAAAGCCTATTGATGAAAGTGAAAGAGGAGAGTGAAAAAGTTGGCTTAAAGCTCAACATTCAGAAAATGAAGATCATGGCATCTGGTCCCATCACTTCATGGGAAATAGATAGGGAAACAGTGGAAACAGTGTCAGACTTTATTTTGGGGGGCTCCAAAACCACTGCAGATGGTGACTGCAGCCATGAAATTAAAAGATGCTTACTTCTTGGAAGAAAAGTTATGACCAACCTAGATAGCATATTGAAAAGCAGAGACATTACTCTGCCGACTAAGGGCCGTCTAGTCAAGGGTATGGTTTTTCCAGTGGTCATGTATGGATGTCAGAGTTGGACTGTGAAGAAAGCTGAGTGCCGAAGAGTTGATGCTTTTGAACTGTGGTGTTGGAAAAGACTCTCTTGAGAGTCCCTTGGATTGCAAGGAGATCCAACCAGTCCATTCTAAAGGAGATCAGCCCTGGGTGTTCTTTGGAAGGAATGATGCTAAAGCTGAAACTCCAGTACTTTGGCCACCTCATGTGAAGAGTTGACTCATTGGAAAAGACTTTGATGCTGGGAGGGATTGGGGGCAGGAGGACAAGGGGACGACAGAGGATGAGATGGCTGCACGGCATCACTGATTCAATGGACATGAGTCTGGGTGAACTTCGGGAGTTAGTGATAGACAGGGAGGCCTGGCGTGCTGTGATTCATGGGATCGCAAGGAGTCAGACACGACCGAGTGACTGAACTGAACTGAACTGAACTGACAGAAAGAGTGATTAGGATTAGGAGATTTTCAGGGCTGTCTGAGAACCAAAAAGCAAATGTATTATTCTGAAATGTGAAAAGAAAATTGAAGAATCAAGAATTAGGCTTCCCTGGTGGCTCAGACGGTAAAGGATCTATCTGCAGTGCAAGAGACCCGGGTTCGAACCCTGGGATGGGAAGACCTTTTGGAGAAGGGAATGGCAACCCATGCCAGTATTCTTGCCTGGAGAATTCCATGGAAAGAGGAGCCTAGTGGGCTACAGTCCATGGGGTCACAAAAAGTCAGACACAATGGAGGGACTAACACTTTATAGATGTTAATGGATTGTCTGCAAAATATAATACCAAGGTCAATTTGACTTTTAATTGTTTATATTAAAATGTAGTAAGTTCAAATCACAGGGCTTCCCTGGTAGCTCAGCTGGTAAAGAATCTGCCTGGAATGCAGGAGACCCTGGTTCAATTCCTGGGTTGGGAAGATCCTCTGGAGGAGGGAAAGGCTACCCACTCCAGTATTCTGGCCTGGAGAGTCCCATGGACTGCATAGTCCATGGGGTTGCAGATAGTCGGACATGACTGAGTGACTTTCACTTTAAATCACAAGAATAGGAAAATTTACTAATAAAACTCAAAAGTATAATTCTTTCAAATATTTTAAAAGTAAAACAAAGCTGCAAGCAGAACTCCATTGTCTTCTTTCCATGTCCTCAGGTCAAAATCTTGGATCAGCCCGGACACTGTCCTCACCTAGCCACCCTTTCTTACCCACAGAGAACAGTCACTTTCACCACCTCTGGTGTTCTGTCCCCAGTCCAAGCCTCCATACCTCTTGTCAGGCTTATTGGAGCCACCTCCTCACTGACCTCCTTGCTCCCTCTCTTGACCCAGTTAAAACCTGAGTCAGAGCAAACCATCCTCTGCTCAAAGCACTCCAGGGACTACTCTTCCCTCTCAGGGAAAACCCAAATCCCCGATGACTTGAAAAGCCATCTTCTTCCCGTTTGTCTGACCTCATATCCTACCATCTTTCCTCTTGATCAGTCTGCTTCAGCCGTACAGGTCCCCTTGTCACTCTTCAAATATGTCAAGCATATGTTGCCTCAGGGCTTTCGTGTTGGTGGGTCCCTTTCCCTGGAATGTTCTTCTCCCAGTTCAGCTTGACCAGCTGCCTCATCTTCTTCAAGGGTCTTCTCAAACATGACCTTCCAACTGAGCTCTTCACGAACATTCTATTAATATCATAATTTCTCTCTTGATACTTCTTACTCCCTTCCCTGATCTATCTTTCTGCATGGCATGTAACATCTTCTGAGATAACAGATAATTCACTCATTTTCTTCATTGTCTGCTCACACTAGAAGGTCATTCCATGCATGGAAGTGCTTGTGTGTGTGTGTGTGTGTGTGTGTGTGTGTGTGTGAGTTTTGGGGGATGTTGGATGACTTCCTGACACAAAGTCAGTACTCAGTAAATATTTTATGAATGTATGGCTTCCCTGATGGCTCAGAGGTTAAAGCACCTGCCTGGAATGTGGGAGACCTGGGTTCAATCCCTGGGTCGGGAAGATCCCCTGGAGAAGGAAATGGCAACCTGCTCCAGTACCCTTGCCTGGAGAATCCCATGGAGGGAGGAGCCTGGTAGGCTTCAGTCCATGGGGTCACAAAGAGTCGGACACGACTGAGCGACTTCACTTTCACTTTCACTTTCATGTGTCAATGTGTAATGTTGGTACATTGAGTTACATTTGACATGCTGTGAGATTCTGCCTTGAACAGATAGGAGTGCTTAATGTAATGACCACCAAAATTCTTAAACTAGTCTACCAAGGTCTTAAGATATTTCATGCAAATGTTCTTATGTGTGTATTTACAGTAGCACCTAGAGCTTAGCCTGAAAAGGACCCTTATCTGTTTAGATTTATTTCTCCCCTCTCTCAACCTCATATGAGTGAGTGAAAGTTGCTTAGTCGTGTCCAACTCTTTACGACCCCACAGATTGTCCATGGAATTCTCCAGGCCAGAATACTGGAGTTGGGAGCCTTTCCCTTCTCCAGGGGATCTTCCCAACCCAGGGATCAAACCCAGGTCTCCCGCATTGCAGGCAGATTCTTTACCAAATGGGCTATCAGGGTTATTCTCCAGAACTGCCAGATTGCTTGCAATATGCCCAAAGAGTTCAGGCTGTCTCATGTCTCTGCTTTTGTTACATGTGACTTTTTTCTGGAATTCCCTTCCCCCCTTTCTTTTTTCAGTCCAATCTGACTTATGCTTTAGAATTAAGGGGTTTGTCCGCAAGAGGCTTTCATGAACCTCCCTGTTAAGTTAGAGGTCCTCAGTCCTCTGTCCATAGTCACTAACACCTTCTTCTAGTTTTGCATTTACTGTGTTACATCAAAATGATTTCTTCATGTATCCATCTCTCCTCCTAGATTGAAAACTTCTCTAGAAGTGACCAACAGTAAGTGCTGACTGCACAGAGGAAGAAGGCAGAGTGACGATGGAGGTCACCTTAAGGGGATATGTTCTAAGAACCAGCCATAGCGGACCCATGTTTTTAAATCTAAATTACCTGGAGAAATACCTGATGCAGCTATAGAAAGAATGGGGACTTGGGTACCCAGCTGACATGACTACACCCTAGCTCGCTGATAACTAGATGGGTGTTTTAAATAAGTAGCTGAGCTTCCGTGTCTTCATCTGTCTGGTGGGGGTAGTAACACTGCACAGTGTATGTAATGCAACCGACACGCACTAGATGTGCAACTCATGCTGATTCTTCCACCTCCATCTTGTCTCTGGGAAAAAAGTGAAATAATTTCCTCTTGGTGTCCATTCATCCCCCTGTGCCCCCAGGTGGAAAGCAGGAGAGCTAGGTGTAGAGCTGCTGATTGGGGGAAAGGCTGCCCACAGTAGTTGTGGTTAGATGTGGTGGAGCTTGTTGACTTCCTCCTGGGGGCCCCATTAACAACTGGTGTGTTCCTTGATAGTCCAGTTCAAACTTTCACTTCTTAGCTCCTAAGAAAAAGTCGATTGAAAGTTAACTAAGTCTTTTTCAGACAGACTTCTTTGCCAGATCCCCAACCTTCCCGTCTTCATTCCAGCTCTTCCCAGTGAGCATCTGGGGAACTGCAGGCTGGCCTTGTTCCTTCTCCAGCAAGTCTGATGGGCAGGGGCAGCCATATCTACCATATCCTGAGTCATGTTGTACCCTAGGAGCTGAACGCACAGTGCGTTCTCGCTGATATTTCAGAGCAGCCTCATGATACAGAAAAGAAGCTATGATCATTTTGATTTTGCTTGTGATTAGGCCCAGTGATCTAAGGCACCTGCCTTCCCCGTCCCTAGCATAGAGGTTGTGTGTTGACACCATTGGTCATTCTATTACTGGCACTCACAGTGCATAATCATGGGGCTTCATTTGTACACACAAGTTTGTCTCGTATTTCCTAAGTGTTCATTCTAGCAACAATGGGGGAAAATGAAAGGGAGAAAAAATGAGGGAGAAATAAATCTTTTATGTTCTTTGCTCTCCTAACTCTTCACTTCAGTTTCCTTGATAAGGCTAGAAGGATGAGATAGTGACCATATAGAGACAGAATGGATTTGACAAATCTGATTCTGGTGGCATGAGATGGTTTGGTGTTTTTTTGTTTGTTTGTTTTGTTTTTACTAAAGAGGAACTATAATAGAATGGTTAAATTCATAGACTCTGAAGCCAAATTCCTGATATCATTCTCCTTCTTTACACATGTGTTGCTTTACAACAAACATCTTACATCCATCTCAGTATCTACCTGCAGAGAACCCAACTTGTGAAAACCAGCTATCTGCACTTGTTATTCTTCCTTTTTATTCCTTAAAAGCCATTGCACTCTGTTCCACCTATGCACTTTCTACTGAAACCATCTTTAACATGGCCTTATTGTGACACTAATGTTTAATTGTCAGATTTCACTTTCTTGGCTTCCTCCTTGAATTTAGTGTACTTGACCACTTACTCTTTAAAGCTCTATTTCGCTGGCTGCTCCTTTCATTTCTGTCTCTTCTACAGTCTTCTCTTCCTGCTGTGCCCCTTTAAATACTAGTGATTCCCAGAGATATTGTCTCAGCTCACTCCTCTTCTAATTCTACCTTCTTTTCGCAGTCCACTTCCTCCAATTTCACCTATTTAGAAAATTCCACAATTTGTGTTTTCTGTCTTGATCTAATCTGTTCCCAGACCTGAATATCCAAGTGTTTGATGGACAGTGCTTTCTGGTACCTGCCCTGTCCTTCAGAGGTGACATGTTCTAAGGGAATTCATCACCAGGCAAACTATACATAAGTTCCCTCCTCCTGTTCAAGCTAGAAATTGAAGAGCAGTTCTTGGATCCTTCCCCCTCCTCGTGTCTCCACTCTCCATTACCAAGTCCTGTGGGTTTTATTTGTAAATAGGTTCACTTCTCTCCTCTCCTAGCTTGCTCTATTATGTGCACTTCTCTATCCTTAACTTAGCAATGATCTTCTGAGCAGTCAACCTGATCCGCAGGTCATCTGTGCTCCATGTAAATGTGAATCTGGAAAATGAAAGGCCACAGAAACTCTCACATTGACCATACATACACACCAATTAGTATAACATCTATGGAAGTTGAAGATTGTGTAGCCTTTGACCCAGGAATATATTTTAGAATACGTTAGAGAAACTCCAGCACATGAGCACAGTGAGATAAGCACAAGGATGCCATGAAAAATAATGCTGCTCTGAACACCTCTAGGCGGGAGGGGGGCAGATATCTATCTCTCTTCCTCTTCTTATAAATCCACCAGTCCTCTTAGATTAGGGTCCTACCCACCCTTATGGCTTCATTTAACCTTAACTACCTCCTAAAAGCTCAATCTCCAGGTATAACTGTATTTGCAATTAAAACTTCAATATCTGAATTGATACAATTTCAAGGGTCTAGCTTTCTAGAGGACCACTGAGAAACTGTTTTGTAGAGATTCTACTCAAAGTTAGTTCAAATCTACAAATTGGAATAGTTAGGAGCTTGTAAAAAATACAAGTTCTCAGACTGTACCCAAGTCCTCCCGAACCAGAATTTCTGGGGAGGAGGCAATAAATGTATTTTCACCAATTTTCCAAGTGACTGTTATGTATTCTCAAGTTTGAGAATCACCTGTTTCAAGGACACTCATTCCTCAGTAAGATTTTGTGAGTAAATCTGCTTCATGATGAAATGTTTAGGAGATGCTGGCTCACAAAGCTAAAGAGGTTTTCATTATTTCTGTGGGACTTTAGGAACTTGGCATGGGCAACTTGTGTCCTGCCAGTCTCTAATACCGGATGCCTTATCCCCACAGAATGTCTTCTTGCCATGAAGCTCACCCCCTACATTTTTCCAAGGTTTTTATGAGCAGAAAATTATAACACCTGGAAAAACCAGGCAGGAAGACAACTTATAGCTTAGGAAAAATTGGTCTAAAGTAATGACCAATTTTCATACACCATTATTTTGTTAACAGACTTGTATCTCTCTCCATAATTGTATGTTTCATCCCTCTGAGCAGACACTGGGTCTTATATTTCACATTTACCCATAGACTAATGTTTGTTTCTCAATAAATATGTACTCAGTTCAGTTCAGTTCAGTTCAGTCGCTCAGTCGTGTCTGACTCTTTGTGACCCCATGAATTGCAGCATGCCAGGCCTCCCTGTCCATCACCAACTCCTGGAGTTCACTCAAACTCAAACATCCATCGAGTCGGTGATGCTATCCAGACATCTCATCCTCTGTCGTCCCCTTCTCCTCCTGCCCCCAATCCCTCCCAGCATCAAAGTCTTTTCCAATGAGTCAACTCTTCACATGAGGTGGCCAAAGTACTGGAGTTTCAGCTTTAGCATCATTCCTTCCAAAGAACACCCAGGGCTGATCTCCTTTAGAATGGACTGGTTGGATCTCCTTGCAGTCCAAGGGACTCTCAAGAGTCTTTTCCAACACCACAGTTCAAAAGCATCAATTCTTTGGTGCTCAGCTTTCTTCACAGTACAAATCTCACATCCATACATGACCACTGGAAAAATCATAGCCTTGACTAGATAGACCTTTGTGGGCAAAGTAATGTCTCTGCTTTTCAATATGCTATCTAGGTTGGTCATAACTTTCCTTCCAAGGAGTAAGCGTCTTTTAAAATCATTCTTTAGGTACTCCTAATACTGTGAAGAACAGGAAATATAGAGAAAGAAGATGGTATCATTCCTAGTTCTTAATTTTATTACTGAGCTGGCCTTGAGTAGATAACCTTTTTGTGACTCAGTTTTCCCTTCTGTAAGATGGAAACATAATACCATTCACTTTGCAGGATTAGTGCAAAGCCTGGATGAGGCAATGCTGGTGAAAATGTTTTTCAAGGTGATATAGAAAGGTGAACTGTAAACTTCAGGGAAATCTTCAATTGTTTAAAATCAGTAATCCTATCAATACACTATTAAGTACAGAAATTGTCAAGGTTAAGTGATTCTTTCTAAAGAACTTTTTTTTTTTTTTTTTTTAGGAGAGCTGCTAGAGTGGGCTCATCCCACTTACTCACTCCACTTTTCCCTTGGTATCGTCCTTCATTGGGATACAAAGCTGCAAAGCTTCATGGTATTTAATATTGTGGGAGAAATGAATCTGAATAAAGAATCACAGTTGAATCTTTGCTAACTTTGATGAATTAGCACCAAGGAGCTCTTCAAGATGTCATTTTTTAAGCTTTTTGAATGATTGGGTTTCAATGGTTCCCTCTAAAGAATTTTAATTTTGAGAGCTGCTTAGACAAATGTGCACACACAAATCATTTAGTGTCCACCTCCCAAAGAAAAGAAAAGTGCTTATGGAGGGAAATTTCACCTTTCTACTTCATCACCTTCCTGCTAGAGTAGAGTTTTTCTTTGTTTAAAGTCTAACATTGAAGAAGTTCTTCTAAGTAGACAGTTTTAAAAGTAGGGAGCATTTAAGAATAAGAATAATAATAAAGCCTAGCTGAGGGATTATCCACTACTTCTAATAATGTGAAAAAGAAAACCAACCCTAGTAATAATGGAGATGATTTTACTGATGATAATAGCAAATATTTATTGCAGGCTTGCTATATGTCATGAACTGTGTTAAATATTTTACACATAGAACCTCATTTGATGCACCAACAAATCCACTGAGCAAAAACTATTATTATTTGCATTCTATATATTAGAAATTGGTTTAGATAGGTTTAGAGAGGTGAAGCAACTCCCTCAGTAACACAAACTGTTAAGTGGTAAAGTTTGCACGGTAAGTATGGGGTTCTTGGTTCTAATTCACACTCACCAACCGATATCAGTCAAGACTTAAGCTTCCAGTCTCAGTTTCCCCAACTGTGAAATGGGAATAACTAGGACCCATCTCAGGCTTTCCAGGTGGCACTAGGTAAACAACCTACCTGCCAATGCAGGTAGATGTAAGAGATTCAAGTTTGATCCCTAAGTTGGGAAGGTCCCCTGAAGGAGGGCATGGCAACCCACTCCAGTATTCTTGCCTGAAGAATCCCATGGGCAGAGGAGCCTGGAGGGCTACAGTTTTTAGGGTTGCAAAGAGTTGGACACAACTGAAACAACTTAGGACACAGACATGAACACACACAGGATGCATCTCAGAATGAGACACTACATGTGTAAAAACATCACCTACTTTAAAGAATGTGAAATGTTTAAGATATTTTCATTTCTTTTTGGCAGTTCATTATTGCGAGCATACTAAGTCACTTTAGTCATGTCCGACTCTTCGAGACCCTATGGATTGTAGCCTGCCAGGCTACTCTGACCATGGGATTCTCCATGGACAGAGGTTGTTATGTTTATAGCTTTCTTAATTGTATTTTTAATTTTTTATTAAATTTTATTAACATATATGTTATATGTCTAAGTTGTTATGTTTATATTTTGATCAATTAATTAATTAATGCTTGTGTGTGTGTGTATCTGCCTCTCTGAGAACAAGACTGACACATATGTACTTCGTGCCTTTGATCTCATTATTACCATTACTGGCACTTGTCCTTCGAAGCACACAGCTGACGTGACATTGGAAGACACTGGCAAGGAAAGCACGGAATAGAACACTCTAGGTTCCTTGTAAACATTAAAAGTACTTCTTCCAAATGGATTTTCTTCTAGGAAAGAGATACACTGCCTCTTTTTTCCTTTTCCTTTTCCCCTTTCACGTGTCTTCTCTATTCACATCCTTCAAAGAAGGACAAATCAGCAAAACCCCAAGAGAGACACTGCTATGAGAATAATTATGAACTTGCTGAGTCCTTGCAATGTTTGTTATTTAAGTTCTTAAGTGCAGATAGTCCAATGCCCAGAAGCGTCGAATCTCACGATCATAAAAACCTGGTCCATAGAAGCCACGTGGCGCTTAGAGCTCTGCATCTGCTTCAGCATACCCTCTTGATAAATCGCTGCCCTGTCATACTCCCTGAACATTTCATGACAAGGTGAAATCCTGTCTTGTTTCAAATTTACATTTTTCCTGAGCTTGCATATTTTCGTCGCATAGCCTTTGTTGCCAATGTACCAAGTCCTTATACCTTCCCACTGCGTTTACTGCTGTTTGAAATGGTTTCTCAGAAATGGGACATTAAAAATCCTTTGAAAGCTGTTCAGGCATGCTTAGTATCAATCTAATCTTTTTTTTTTTTTTTCTCAAGGTCTTCAGGTAGAGACTCTATATAGGGGTTGATAATTGAGTATAAGTATCCATTAAAAAGAAACCATCTTGATCCCTAGAAACTCAGGCTGGTAGTGAGGGGAGAGCTGCAGTGATTTATTCTGGAAGAAGGAAGGTGTAATTGTTTACTAAATACTTTCTAAGTACTGGGCACTGAGTCAGACACTTTCATATCCCTTCTAACATGTGATTTAGTCTAAGGTAATAATTTAATGTAATTCTCAACGCAATTTGGTGAAATGGGCATTATTTGTATTTCACAAATGAATCAGAGGCTGGAAGAAACTTAGGCATGGAGAGGTTAAATAAATTAGACAGAACCATTCATTACCTTATCTATCACTGTGTGACAAATTAGCCCAAACTTTGGTGGCTTAAAACAACAAAGGTTTATTATCTCATAGTTCTGGGCACGTTGGAAGCTCTGTTCAAGCAATCACTATCTTCGTTAATGCTGGTACTGGTCTTCATGCTGTGTATAGCAGAACTGGGGCTTCCCAGGTGGCTCTAAGTGGCAAAAACCCACCTGCCGATGCAGGAGACATAAGAGACACAGGTTCGATCCCTGGGTCAGGAAAATCCCCTGGAAGAGGGCATGGTAACCCACTCTAGTATTCCTGCCTGGAAAATCCCATGGACAGAGGAGCCAGGTAGGCTATGGCCCATAGGGCCACAAACAGCTGGACATGACTGAAGGGCTAAGCACCCACACAGGCATAGCTGAACTGGCATGTGTGCTAACAAAATGATGGAAGGGAAGACTCCAGAACAGCAACAATTCAGCCGAGTGTTTGCTATCCTAAGTGCTATATATATATAAAGTCAATTCACTTCAGAATAACTCAATGAGGTAGATATTCATATTATCCTCATTTTAGAGATAAAAAACTGTATTTTTCTGAGCTGGGTGTCTTTGGCTCAGGGTTGCTTCTAAGATTCTAGTCAAAATGTTGGATGGGGTTGTAGTCATCAGAAGGCTCATCTAAGGCAGCATGATCCGCTTCTAAGATGGTTCATTCACATGACTGTTGGCTGGGGTTCTCAGTTCCTTGCTGGTTGTTGGCAGGAAACCTCAGTTCCTCTCCACATGGTCCTCTCCACTGGGCTGCTTGAGCATTCTTACAACATGGCTGTTGACTTTTCTTGGGTAAGTATTCCAAGAGACAAAGCAAAGATTATGCTACAATGTTTTGTAAAACAGTCTCAGACGCCAAACACATCATTTCCACTGTATTCTATTCATTATATGTGACCCACTATGTTTAGGCATGTCTTATTCTTTGCAACCCTATGGATGTAGTAATCTTCCAGGCAAGAATACTGGAGTGGGCAGCCATTCCTTTCTCCAGGGGATCTTCCCGACCCAGGGACTGAGCCCACATCTCCTGCATTGCAGACAGATTCTTCCCATCTGAGCCACCAGGGAAACCCATGTTCAAGGGGGAGTGATTAGGTTCCACTTCTTGATGGGAAAAATACCACGGAATGGTAACAGCTCTACTGTTCCTAGCCTGTATATCTCTACTGCTTCTTGTCATTCCCTTATGCTCCCCACACATAAGACCAAATATAAACCCTCCTGAAATTATCCCAATTTCAATCTGTTGTCTGTTTCCTGATTGAGACCTGACCACTGTAAGTAAGATTAATGCACAAGGAAGAACGTTGGGAATTTTTGCCTAAGTAAGTACTGGGACTGAGGGAAGTAACTACTCATCTTGGAACTGAAGTTGCAAGATGAGTGATCTTAAAAAATACAAGGCTTATGGAAGAGACAGATATATAAGTTGATATCCCAGAGTAAATTCTGAACCACAATAAGTCAGCAGAGTAAAGTCAAGAGTGATTAACTGAGTCTGAGGGAATCAGGGAAAGCTTCAAATAAGTGATGACATTGGACCAGGTCTTGATGGATAAATCTGGATTAGCCATGAAGATGAGAAGGCGTAGAGAAAATAGTATGTACAATAGAGCAAAGTCACAATAAAGTAACTAAAAGTCAGACTGTTTGGATTCAAACTGCCCTGTCACCAGCAAGCTGTTTGAGCTTGAGAAAGTTACTTAACCTTTCCATGCCTCAATTTCTTCATTTGTTAAATGAGGATAAGAAGAAAATCAATGCAAGATGTTTAGAATAGTTTCCGGCACATAGGGAAGCACCGTATGAAGGATTATTATCCTTGTTGGTGATGTTACCCTTCTTGATGCTGTTCATAGAGAAAAGCGATAGAATGGGAAAGACTAGAGATATCTTCAAGAAAACTAGAGATATCAAGGGACATTTCATGCAAAGATGGGCACAATAAAGGACAGAAACAGTATGGACCTAACAGAAGCAGAAAGTATTAAGACGAGGTGGCAAGAATACACAGAAAAACTGTACAAAAAAGATCTTCACGACCCAGATAATCATGATGGTGTGATCATTCACCTGGAACCAGACGTCCTGAGATGCAAAGTCAAGTGGGCCTTAGGAAGCATCACTATGAACAAAGCCAGTGATGGAATTCCAGTTGAGCTACATGAAATCCTAAAAGATGATGCTGTGGAAGTGCTGCACTCAATATGCGAGCAAATTTGGAAAACTAAGCAGTGGCCACAGGACTGGAAAAGGTCAGTTTTCATTCCAATCCCAAAGAAAGGCAATGCCAAAGAATGCTCAAACCACCGCACAATTGCACTCATCTCACACTATAGCAAAGTATTGCTCAAAATTCTCCAAGTGAGGCTCCAACAGTAGGTGAACCAAGAGCTTCTAGATGTTCAAGTTGGATTTAGAAAAGACAAAGGAATAAGAAAACAAATTGCCAACACTCATTGGATCATAGAAAAAGCAAAAGAATTCCAGAAAAAAAACACCTAATTCTGCTTCATTGACTACGCTAAAGCCTTTGACTGTGTAGATCACAACAGACTGTGGAAGATTATTAAACAGATGGGAATACCAGACCACCTTATCTGCATCCTGAGAAACCTGTATGCTGGTCAAGAAGCAACAGTTAGAACTGGACATGGAACTGGACTGGTTCCAAATTGGGAAAGGAGTACGTCAAGGCTGTATATTGTCACCCTGCTTATTTAACTTACATTCAGAGTTCAGTTCAGTTCAGTTCAGTCACTCAGTTCTGTCCGACTCTTTGCAACCCCATGAATCACAGCACGCCAGGCCTCCCTGTCCATCACCAACTCCCACAGTTCACTCAGATTCACATCCATCGAGTCAGTGATGCCATCCAGCCATCTAATCCTCTGTCATTCCCTTCTGCTCCTGCCCCCAATTCCTCCCAGCATCAAAGTCTTTTCCAGTGAGTCAACTCTTCGCATGAGGTGGCCAAAGTACTGGAGTTTCAGCTTTAGCATCATTCCTTCCAAAAAACACCCAGGACTGATCTCCTTCAGAATAGACTGGTTGGATCTCCTTGCAGTCCAAGGAACTCTCAAGAGTCTTCTCCAGCACCACAGTTCAAAAGCATCAATTCTTTGGCTCTCAGCCTTCTTCACAGTCCAACTCTCACATCCATACATGACCACAGGAAAAACCATACCCTTGACTAGACGGACATTAGTCAGCAAAGTAATGTCTCTGCTTTTGAATATGTTATCTAGGTTGGTCATAACTTTTCTTCCAAGGAGTAAGTGTCTTTTAATTTCATGGCTGCAGTCACCATCTGCAGTGATTTTGGAGCCCCCCAAAATAAAGTCTGACACTGTTTCCACTGTTTCCCCATCTATTTCCCATGAAGTGATGGGACCCGATGCCATGATCTTCGTTTTCTGAATGTTGAGCTTCAAGCCAACATTTTCACTCTCCTCTTTCACTTTCATCAAGAGGCTTCTTAGTTCCTCTTACTTTCTGCCATAAGGGTGGTGTCTTCTGCATATCTGAGGTTATTGATATTTCTCCCAGCAATCTTGATTCCAGCCTGTGCTTCTTCCAGTCCAGCATTTCTCATGATGTACTCTGCATAGAAGTTAAATAAGCAGGGTGACAATATATAGCCTTGACGTACTCCTTTTCCTATTTGGAGCCAGTCTGTTGTTCCATGTCCAGTTCTAACTGTTGCTTCCTGACCTGCATACAGATTTCTCAAGAGGCAGGTCAGGTGGTCTGGTATTCCCATATTCAGATTACATCTTGCAAAATGCCAGAATGGATGAAGCACAAGCTGAAATCAAGATTGCCTGGAGAAATATCAATGATCTCAGATATGCAGATGACACCACCCTTATGGCAGAAAGTCAAGAGGAACTAAAGAGCCTCTTGATGAAGGTGAAAGAGGATAGTGAAAAAGCTGGCTTAAAACTCAACATTTAAAAAACTAAGACCATGGCATCTGGCCCCATCACTTCATGTCAAATAGATGGGGAAACAATGGAAGCAGTGACAGGCTTTATTTTCTTGGGCTCCAAAATCATTACAGATGGTGACTGCAGCCGTGAAATTAAAAGACCCTTCCTCCTTGGAAGAAAAGCTATGGCCAACCTAGACAGCATATTACAAAGCAGAGACATTACTTTGCCAATAAGGATCCATCAGTCAAAGCTATGATTTTTCCAGTAGTCATGTATGGATGTGAGAGTTAGACCATAAAGAAGGCTGAACACCAAAGAATTGATGCTTTTGAAGTGTGATGTTAGAGAAGGCTCTTGAGAGTCCCTTAGACTGCAAGGAGATCAAACCTCTCAGTCCTAAAGGAAATCACTTCTGAATATTCATTGGAAGGAGTGATGCTGAAGCTGAAGCTCCAGTACTTTGGCAATCTGATGTGAAGAGCCAACTCATTTGAAAAGACCGTGATGCTGGGAAAGATTGAAGGCAGGAGGAGAAAGGGACAACCGAGGCTGAGATGGCTGGATGGAATCATGACTCAATGGACATGAGTTTGAGCAAGCTCCGGGAGATAGTGAAGGACAGGTAGGCCTGGCGTGCTGCAGTCCATGGGGTCACAAGGAGTTGGACACGACTAAGCGACTGAACAATGACATAGCTCTGCTGGGGTATAACTGAATAGAATTATGGAAGGGAATAATTAATAATAATTCAGACAAGTGTTTGTTATTTTGAGTGCTTTACATGTGAATGTGTGCTCAGTTACTCAGCTGTATCCAACCCTTTGCCACCCCATGGATTGTGGCCCGCCAGGCTCCTCTGTCCATGGGATTTCCTGGGCAAGAATACTGGAGTAGGTTGCCATTTCCTTCTCCAGGGGATCTTCCTGACCCAGGGATCAAACCTGCATTTCCTACACTGGCAGGTGGATTATTTACCACCGAGCAATGAGAGAAGCCCAGTGAATCAGTTAAAATTCACAGTAACTCAATGAGAGAGACATTAATATCACCCCCATTTAAGAGATAAGGAATGAACTCTGAGATACATTTAGTGTTGCTTGAGGTTAACGGAATCAGTAAGCAGCACCGAAAAAGTCAAATCCAGACAGTCTGTTGCAGAATTTGTGTTCCCAACCTACATCATACAGCCTAAGGGCCGGATTAAGAAGGAGTCTGTATACCATGACTGTATCATCATGAGACTAACTGAAGAATACGAGTAATAAGAGGATTCCATCTGTGTATTACAGAAGTGACTCTGACCACTGGGTACAGCATAGATTCAGTTCAGTTCAGTGGCTCAGTCATGTCTGACTCTTTGCAACTGCAATGACTGCAGCGCACCAGACTTCCCTGTCCATCACCAACTCCTGGAGCTTGTTCAACCTCATGGCCATGAAGTCGGTGATGCTGTCCAACCATCTCATCCCCTGTCATCCCCTTCTCCTCCTGCCTTCAGTCTTTCACAGCATCAGGGTCTCTTCCGGCGAGTCAGTTCTTCACATCAGGTGGCCAAAGTGTTGGAGCTTCAGCTTCAGCATCAGTCCTTCCAATGAATATTCAGGACCGCATAGATTGGAGAGAGAGAAAAACTGGAGATGGGAATACTGAAATACCCTATTGTAGAGGACAGTTGTTAGAGTGAAAGCTGATCTGTGGGTGAGACAAGGGTCACTTTGAGAAGTAATGGGAAATAATATTGAAGAAAATATTTTCATACTGAAAGCTTTGATTTTTTGTGTGTGTCAACATCGTATGTCAGACACTGTTTTCCAAAGTCCATCTTCCTCTTGTTTCTTCCTGTACAGACATGCCATCACCCAGATTCTCTTACAGTTAGCTGTGGGTGTGAGACCGACTTTCGGCCAACAGAATGTGGATGGATGGGATGTGGGCAACCCCCGTTCATTTTTCTTTGCTTCTTTTCCTCTTCTGGCTGGTTGTATGGCAACCTCAAGGATGGCTTTGGAAGCTACATATTCAAAATGGCTTGGATTCCTGAATGAGGGGTGGAGTAGAACCCTCCACCCCAACACACACATTATCTGCCACCTCCCTGGACTGTTACATAAAGATAGAATAACAATTTTTGTTGAACCATTACAAATTTGTAGCTACTTGCTATCAAAGTGTAACCTAAACTATTAATAATACACATCAGACTCCAGTAATGCTGAAATTATGTAGCTTATTGCCCAGCAATATTTTAAACCTTCAGTGTGAACGATTTCTCTTTGGTATAATTCTCATGCTTGTTGAGACCTCTTTCTGTTACACGGCTTTTGAGGAAGTCCTTCTGTACTCATCTTGGGTTAGGGGAAATTGAAATGACAGCACGGGAGAGAGGAAAAACTACCTCATGTTTCAGGATTCACAAGAGACGTCATCTGCCCCAGTGGAAACAGCACGTTGGTCAGTCATTAGTAACCCACGGAGCCATGAACGTCTGACATCAGAGTATTTTTAACTTATGAAGGTGAATTTCATCGAAGAGGTGACTGGGGTGATAACCCAAATATGTAAAGTCCGTATGCTAAACGCGATGGCAGGAAACCAGAAACGGGGCAGGCACGCTCCTGTTCTCAGAGAGAACAAAGTTACCAGGGGCCCCTTAAGACTGACACCGCTGGGAAAACAGAAGAGACAGCTGTGTTTCTTTTTTCTTAAAGGGCAGGCAACCTCAGACTTACTACTAATGACTGTGTTTCATTTCAGTCAACCCCCGTGGTTTTGTTTCTTACGCTCCATAAAGTGTGAGCCTTTTTGGTCATTTTTGACAGATTTTCCAGCACTAAAAATATCAAGGGCTTAAGTGACAAGTCATGAGTATTTTTGACAAGACTGTCTATTAGTCCTGGGAAATTCTCTCTACCTGCTTAAAGAAGAAGAAGATAAAAAAGGCACCTGAAGTTGACCTAAGGTTTCTGTCTTTTTTTTTTACCATCTACCTCTGCCCTTACTTATATAGACAGAAAGTGGCATCTGATTCATTACAGCAGTATTTTTAAATGTACTAATATTAATTAATCAATATAGCAGTTAATAATTCTGTTTATCTGTGATGTTTCACACACTAAAAAAGTATCTGAGGATGAAATGCATACCCGTTTTCCACAAAAATTAACTCACTAATCTCCTATGGCTTTCAAGGGCATTTATTGGCCCCAGTTAGGCATAAGCTCAGCTTGCTGATGTGAAAACTGAGTGGAACGTGGTTATGTAACTTGATGATGTTCTTACAGCTAGGAAGTGGTAATCTTCCTTCTAAACCACTTTACTCTCAATTTGCTTTCACAGGCTTGTGTTCAGTCAACAAGCACTTGCCGAGTGGTACCCTTGGGCCTGGCTTGGTTGTCAACACTGAGCACCCAGATCCTGTCTCCGCCCTCATGGAGGGCGCAGTTGAGAGAATCCACACAAATATTTGCTTATACAACGAGATAAATGTTTGCTGTTCTGAAGCCTTACCTTCCACCATTTCATTAGAGCACATCCCAGTCCATCTATGCCCGCGTGGGTGCTAAGTTGCTTCAGTCTCTCTAACTGTGACCCTATGAACCATGGCCCACGTGGCTCCTCTGTCCACGGGAATCTCCAGGCAGGAATACTGGAGTGGGATGCCATTCCCTTCTCCAGGGGATCTTCCTGACCCAGGAATTGAACCTGCGGCTCTTATGTCTCCTGCATTGGCAGGTGGGTTCTTTACCAGTAGTGCCACCTGGGAAGCCCACCAAAGTTTCTCATCTCCTAATCAGCTGGCATCCACTGCCTTCTTTGCATTTGAACTAGAGTTTCCTTAACTCAGTTATTTGGTAAGGAGGGAGAGTGATCCAGGGGAGCGCAGATGAATTACTGAGCCAAGTCTGTCTTTAAACCTGTTAAAGCTTTGGCTCTGGTGGTCTGAGGCTCAGGAAGAAGCTGTTGATGAATCAAAGGAGACCCTTGGAAGTCTGCTGGCTATTCTATTTCTTAATTCAAAATCAACAAGTTAGCATGGACTCACCCATGGGATATGGAGTCAGTCTTAAGTTCAAATCCATGCTATGCTATTTACAACATGCATGATATTGTGTTAATAAATCTACTTCTGCTTCAGTTTTTGAAACTGTAAGCAGCACACCTGTGTGTGTGTGTGTGTGCACGTGCAAGTGTGTGCACTCAGTGGGGTCAGATTCTTTGCAACCTCATGGACTGTAGCCCACCAGGCTCCTCTGTCCATGGAATTTTCCAGGCAAGAATACAGAAGTGGGTTGCCATTTCCTTCTCCAGGGGATCTTCTTGACTCAGAGATAAAATCTGTGCAGGCAGATTTTTTACCATTGTGCCACCTGGTAAGGAACACAGGGATAATAACATGCACCTCTCATTTGGGTGAAGATTAAATGTATATATAGAAAACACCTGTACAGAAAGTTGTCTATTAATGATAGTTTACTTTCCATTACTCTTCAGAGTTTTGGAAGGATTTTGGAGGGCAGTTACCAACGACGTTGTGGATTTTTGTTGTGTATTTTTTCAGACACAGCTGCATGTTATATTTAGCTTTGCTACAGATTTGCTTAATTTTGAACAAGTAGTATCATTTTTCCATGGCCCATGTCTCAATCTTCCCTTTACTACAGTTCGGTGATTTTCAACATTGGCTGCATGTTGGAACCACTGGGAAGCTTTCACAAAAATATTGATGCCTGTTTTTATCTCAAGAGATAACGATGTGATTGGTTTGAATTGTGGCATGGATAATGCGATTAGTTTAATAAAATGACCTTTTTAAAATAAGTATGTGCAGGAATCCGTAGAACGACAGAAATTTTCAAAGGGTCAAGAGGCGTTATCCCTAGAAAGCACTGCTGGTGTAACAGTTATTTTCTCTACCTGAGGCCCATAGAAAGGACATAATAAAACTTTTTAGTTAGTAGGGCAGCTGAATAGGCCTGGGGCCACCTTATAGGTAAAATGGCTCTGTGGCTTATTAGGTGAACACTCTTAATATAGCTTAAGGAAAACTAGCCTTGTACCCTAGACCAGAGAGTTGCATTTCTCCTCCTCACTTGAGATAGAAAATGAAAAAATAAGTTTTAACTTAAATCACATAGGTTTCTGATTCTCTAATATTTCACTTGTGTTATGTCATGTGATGTGATAGAATTCTGTCTCTGACATTTAGGCTTCTCCATTTCACTCAGAAACTAATTCTTCCATTAGGGTATGCTGCCACCAGGTGGCGATAGGGGTCTCATTTGTGATGGCCATTTTTGGGCAGCAGTTGTTCATTCATGCATTCATTTCTTCTTGGCTGTTTGCAAAAGTCGATATACCTTTCCCCTTACTAGTCTTTAAAATTCAAAATGTAAATTGAACAGCACAACTGAACTCGTAGAATTAATTTTAGTTTTAATAAAGATGACATGTATGGGTGTCCATAAATATCAATCAGTTCAGTTCAGTCGCTCAGTCGTGTCCAACTCTTTGCGACCCCACGGACTGTAGCAAGCCAGGCTTTCCCGTCCATCACCAACTCATGAAGCCTACTCAAACTCATGTCTGTCGAGTGCCATCCAACTATTTCATCCTCTGTCATCCTGTCTTCTCCTGTCTAATTTTTCCCAGCATCAGGGTCTTTTCCAATGAGTCAGCTCCTCACATCAGGTGGCCAAAGTACTGGAGCTTCAGCATCAGTTCTTCCAGTGAATATTCAGGACTGACTTCCTTTAGGTTTGACTGGTTTGATCTTCTTGCAGTCCAAGGGACTCTCAAGAGTCTTCTCCAACACCACACTTCAAAATCATCAATTCTTTAGCACTCAACTTTCTTTATGGTCCAACTCTCACATCCATACATGACTACTGGAAAAACCATAGCTTTGACTAGACGGACCTTTGTTGGCAAAGTAATGCCTCTGCTTTTTAATATGCTGTCTAGGTTGGTCATAACTTTTCTTTCAAGGAGCAAGTATCTTTTAATTTCATGGCTGCTATCACCATCTGCAATGATTTTGGAGCCCCAAAACATAAAGTCTGTCACTGTTCCCATTGTTTCCCCATCTATTTGCCATGACATGATGGGACTGGATGCCATGTTAGTTTTCTGAATGTTGAGTTTTAAGCCAGCTTTTTCACTCTCTTCTTCCACTTTCATTAAGAGGCTCTTCAGTTCCTCTTTGCTTTCTGCCATAAGGGTGGTGTCATCTGCATATCTGAGGTTATTGATATTTCTCCAGGCAATCTTGATTCCAACCTGTACTTAATCCAGACTGGCATTTTGCATGATGTACTCTGCATATAAGTTAAATAAGCAGGGTGATAATATACAGCCTTGATGTACTGCTTTCCCAATTTGGAACCAGTCTGTGGTTCCATGTCCAGTTCTAACTGTTGCTTCTTGACCTGTATACAGATTTCTCAAAAGGCAAATAAGGTGGTCTGGTATTCCCATTTCTTAAAGTATTTTCCAGTTTGTTGTGATCCACACAGTTAAAGGCTTTGGCATAGTCAATAAACCAGAAGTAGATGTTTTTCTGGAATCTTCTTCCTTTTTCAATGATCCAGCAGATATTGGCAATTTGATCTCTGGTTCCTCTGCCTTTTCTAAATCCAGCTTGAACATCTGGAAGTTCTCAGTTCACTTACTGTTGAGGCCTCACTTGGAGAATTTTGAGCATTACTTTGCTAGCATGTGAGATGAGTGCAATTGCGCGATAGTTTGAATATTCTTTGGCATTGTGTTTCTTTGGGATTGAAATGAAAACTAAACTTTTCTAGTTCTGCTGAGTTTTCCAAATTTATTGATGTATAATTTCCAAATATATATTGATATATAAATATCAATAGTTATATATGAATGTGGAAATCTACAGGTCTATATGTATGAATGCTTTTAGAAAAATTAAAGGCAAAAGTCGGTCCTTTCTTCACTATCCCCCACTCCTTACTAGTCATAGCATAACCATGCATGCTCATTCCTGTGTTCTATAGCCAACTTTTGCTGTAGCTTTATGAGGTGGAGCACTGCTATGGAACTTCAGATGAACCTGATATTATTAAAATTCATTCACATAGATTCTCAATGACTATGTCCAAATAAGGAACTATTAATATAACTATTTCCCTACAGCCTGCTAATGAAATTATTTCTATCAATGTTATTTCCTGATAACTTATCTTTCATTCTTCCTACACAGAAGTAGTAGAGAGGACAATAACATTGCTTTGTGTTTTTTTTTTCTAGAGATACTGAGTCCTCGTGACTGATTCTTTCTAATCATAAGAAATGCTCTTCTGCCCGTGGAAGAGAAAAACATCACGATGATGTAGCCGTTAGCTCCTGTGTGACTTGAAAGCTATGTACAGTGATTCTCTTCTGTCTGATGAGCTTGAGTTTAACATCACCTTGGGCTTCTGACAGCTTATCTTTAACTTAATGACTTTACAAAGAAGAAACTTAGAAATTATTTTTAAAACATCTTGATGTCCACAGAGAGAAATTGATAATGCCTTCCTATCTCCCTCTATGCAGATACCTTCTGGAGAAAGGAATCCCAGTGATTTTCTCTCCCCACAGTTGATATCACCCATGCCAGGACACTTGTAAGGGGTCATAGCAAACTGCAACAGTGCATTTATATGAGGTAGAACATCCCCTGTATCTGTGCTAAACATGGGACACGTTCACTGCCTCTGAGGTGACTGACTATTCTGACCAACAAGGCCATTTCATGCTAATTTCTGCTGGTGAAAGCTAATCACACCCTCTTTCATAAACTTAGAAAAACATGGGAGGGCCACTTAGCCCAAGCTATCCACATGGAGCAAAGTTGAGCAACTTTATAGGTAACTTCTGAAGCCCATGCAAGCAAAAGTAAGGAGAACTGGGCTCAGGGAGATGGCGCTGGTTGCAGTACTATTTCTCTTTCTATCTTGAGCTCCCCTGTTTCTTGACATTGTTTCCCACTCCTTTAAAGAATCTGTGACCTCGAGAATCTGTTCAGCCTAAACTGGCTCAGTCATAGCACTTTTAATAAAGCCTTTTAAATTTCATTTTCATGCAAGCTTGAGACTGAGATTGATAGCATCATCAGATAATAGAGATTTGTGGGTTTGATCTTGATTTTGACTCTTTGGAAAAGATCCCAAAGATCCATGAAATTATTGAAAAACCATATCACACCCCTTTCCTAAAAATTCTGCAGTGGCCACTCTACACAACTCTTGGCTTTCATTTTCTACATTCATTCCTCAATTAAATAACCTGATTTAAGATGCCGAAAATATTGATCATTTTCCAAACTGTTACTCTGTTCCTTGATCCTTGTATCTTTATGCAGCCCTTCCTGTGTGTCTGCCATCTTTCCTTAGTTGGTTTGATGCGGTTTGTGCCAGAACCACATCACAGCGCTCTACTTGGGTCAATCTGTGATGTGGAGTTAAGTACTATGATCCTCCACTGAAGCCTCTGCCTATCCAGTTCACTCAAGCATTAATTTGTTACCCGATACCACGTTTATCCCCTCAACCATTACACATTCGTGTGATAAATATTTACTGAGTACTTATTCTGTTACAGGCACCCTTCTTGGTGCTCAGTATCTAAGAGCAAATAAAAGATAAGAGACCTTGATCTCCTGGAGCGCATGTTCCACTGGTTGGAAGAAATGAAGTGTATAGGAAGCTAGGTGGTGATGGGGAACCTACAGTTCCTGAGGCCATCTTGACAAGGTCAGACTGTCTACATGAATCCTTAGCCTGGCTACAGCTGAAGTCAAGAATGGCTTTCCTGCCTGTGGCCAGCTCCTGGTATACCCGGTGGGGACCCTAAACAGTGGAATGTTTCAAGCTTCCTTTAACCCCTCTCCATATGCCCCACTAGAATAACTGGGCTCATTCCCTCTTACTTCCTGCACTGATGTTAGTTCACCAAGCCTAGACTTCTTCCCTAAATGTCCAAGCCTGGAACTGAAAGTTTCTTTCTGATCAGTTCTTTCAGACCCCACTTACAGAGATTCTACCTTGCCTTTCCTCCCCCAATCTGGGCTAACAAACTGCTCCAAATTGGAACCATCACCTGGTTCTATGGAGTTTCCATTTCTTTTTTTTTTTTTTTCAAAATAATTTATTCATATGTTAAAATGTAAATCTACTACCAACTACATATGACATGTTTTACTGAGAATTCGGGATACAGAAGTAAATAGATAGAGGTGAAAGAGAGATCATTTTTATCAGACTAGTGATAATTTTTATGAATAGTTTATCGTGTTCCATCTATTTTTACACAACAGGTATGCTATCCTTTTTTGTTGATATGAAGCTATTTTTAAAAATTTACTTTTCTTATCTATTTTCCAAGGGCTTTCTTTAGCTGTAGAGAATTACAGTGTGTGTGTATATATTGTCTCCTTCTAGGATGCCAAGTATAGCATTTTGTGAAAATACGCTATTTTGAATAAGAAAATATACTTGACACAGAAACTATTCCATTTTAATAATATATACCTTTGTACTTCAAGTTACTATCATTTTTGAAAGTAACAGTTTACTTTTAGTTGCTCTATTTTTCATAAGTTACCAGGGATTATGCAGAGGTGATATGTGTGCAGAAGTGTCTAAATGGTTCAATTGAGGCAATTAGTCTGAGACAATTACTATGAAACAATTAGAGCCTTCTTAAGGACAGGATGGTTGGACCTGGAAGGATGCAGTTTGGAAAGGCAATTGGCTGAAACAAACACAAATTTATGGGTTTAATCAGACCTTGCTTAAGAATCTGAATCTTACATCCTCACCTTATTTCTCCAAATATCCATAGACCTATGATTTTTTTTTACTCCTTCAGGCTCTTGAGTTCCTGCTTCCAACCCATGAATTTGTTCTGTTCTTTCTTTTGTGCTGATTCAGTTGTAGAACTGAGATAACTAATGTGGGTTATCACTTGGGCTTGAGAATCATCTCTTCGAGGCCTTGTTGCTCAGACAGTAGTAAATGGACTAACACAAATAAACAACTCCTGGAGCTTGTTAGAGATTCAGCATCTTAAACCCTACCCAATCCCAGATCTGCTGAATCAGAATATGATTTAATAAGAGCCCCAGGTAACTCATATGCGTATTCAAACTTGAGAAGGAACTTAATCCTCATTAGAGGTTGGAGAAGGTTCATGGGCTCCAACATCTTTGGATAGGACATCAAGTGCCCCACTGTGCCCTATTTTTGAACTCCAGATTGCTCCCTCAGCTCTGTCCCACTCTTCTGCCCAGAATCTAACCATAGGCCTTTGAAACTGGGATATTTATTTCCTCTTCTCCAGTGATCTTCTTAGGTGACAGTTAACCAGGCAGAACTCCCTGCTTCACATTTCCAAACCCTTTCACCACACATCCTATGATCCTCATTCCACAATCAGTGAACTACCCTAATCACCCATTCACTCCCTCTTCCATTCATCCATCAATCAGCGCTGATTACTGAGCATCTTCTATGAGTCTGACGCCGTTATGTGTTGGGGGTACACTGACCCACACACTAGTCTTGTGAAATCACAGATTCTTGGAGTGGACAGATACTTGTTTACTTATTTATTACACAGTGCAGGGCGATGATCATAGTAAGAGCTTTGGAAAGCTCATGTTGACTACAGGTTAGAGAACAGATCGGAAGAGGACTAGTGTCACTGGAGGGAGACCTGTTAGGAAATAATTGCAGAAATCAGGAATGAGAAGGGAGTGGCTTGGACCAGATCTGTATCACAGTCAATAAAGCTTGGTATTGCAAGTTCACACTGAAAACATTAAGTTCTAGGGTCTTCCTAAGTAACCCAGTTGTTATCTCGGCACTGTTAGGCTAGAAAAAACTTAATTAGCATGTGGTAGGGGAAAGGTAGAGGCAACCAGCAGGTGAGATGAAGTACAGGAGGAGGTTAAATGTGGTCTTTGGGTGGAGCCCTCAGAAAGGTGTGAGCTATTTCCAGGAAGAGATGGCATATCTCTTTGATGCCCTGGTGGTTTTAAATTTTTTCTGTATAAACTTCACCACTTTCCACACCACACCCCCTTCCCAGACTGATTGAAACTCTTTATTTCTGCCCAAGTGCTGGGGTCCCTGACTATGCTATGATGACCTCCTAACAGCTTGAAAAAGAGGCAAGAATGCAGGATGGTTAAGAGCAGTGGCTTTTGAGTTCAACTAACTTGGACTTGAACGTCAGCTGCGGTACTTACTAACTACATGGGTTTGGGTAAATTACTTAAATTGCCTAATATTGCATGGTCACACTGGAGGCACTAAGTTCAGTTCTAGGGCTTTTTCATGAGAAAGGTGAATGTTCATATCTCTAAAATAGTAAAACTTATAACACCTACCACATGGAGTAGTTATGGTTATGAGGATTAAAAAAGATAATGGCTGTGAGCGTGTAACGTAAAGCTTGCCCAGTTAAACTAGCTGATAGTTCGGGAAGTTTTTCATTTGAGAAAAACACATTTATTAATTCATGTTGTTCTTCAAAGTATCCTCCTCTAAATACTTAGTGGGTGAGGAAATTGAGACACAGACAGGTGTAGTAGCTCCACGAGGGCCCAAAGCTATGCAGTGGCAGAGCCAGTGCCAGAATTTGAACCCAAGCAGCCCCTTCCTTGGAGAAGGAAGTGGCACCCCACTCCAGTATTCTTGCCTAGAGAATCCCATGGACCGAGGAGCCTGGTGGGCCACAGTCCAAGGGGTCACAAAGAGTCAGACACGACTAAGCGACTTCACTTTCACTTAGCCCCTTTCAATTTAGATTATACAGCTTAAGCAGTAAATACTCAACAAAGGCAGTTATTATTATCCTCATTGGACATTTTTAGGAACTGAATTTGAGTTCTGGGATCTCAGTAGGGAGTAGGTTCCAATCACCCCAAAACTCTAGGTGCTTTGCTTCCTTTCCTTTTTGTTGAGGATCTTTTGTCGGGAATTGAATCTACTTTCTTAGAAACCTAAGGGGAAAGAATAAGTGCTCAAATGTTAAATGAATGAATGATTAAGTTGTCTGCAGGAGGCCCTTTGGGAATATCTGATGAACAAATGAGTGTTAGGTTTAGGAAGAGTTAAGAGGTAGGAGAGGGCTTCTCAGGTGGTCCAGTGGTTAAGAGTCCGCCTTGCAATGAAGGGGATGCTGGTTCGATCCCTGGTCTGGAAAGATCCCACATGCCACTGGGCAACTTAGACCTCGAGCTGTAAGTACTGAAACCCGTGTACCTAGAACCCGTGCTCTGCGACAAGAGAAACCACCACTAAGAAGCCTGCAAACAGCAACTAGAGTGTAGCCCTTGCTCGAGGCAACTCGAGAAAGCCTGAGCACAGCAACAAAGATCCAGTGCAGCCAAAAATAAAAGGTAAATAAATGATTTTAGTAAAAGAAGTGAGGGAGCCCCCAGTGAGACCTGGTCTAAAGCGGGAAAGGATAATGGTGGTTCTGGTTGTGTTGAGTATGGTGGCAATGCTAAATGGTTTTGGGACCATGCCTCATTTCATCATATTTGTATCAGAGATAAGAAGATGTCTGCCAGATTTTCCAGCCTTTTGTAAGTGACATTTTGTGAGTAAACCATAGTTTGCATGTCCTCAGTCATTCAGTCGTGTCTGACTCTCATACAACCCATGGACTGTAGCCCGCCAGGCTCCTCTGTCTCTGGGATTTTTCAGGCAAGAACAGTGGAGTGGGTGGCCATTTCCACCTCCAAGGAATCTTCCTGACCCAAGGATTGAACCCGGGTCTCCTGTATTGCAGGTGGATCCTTTACCACTCAGCCACTGATCCTAACATTTCTACTTGCAGTGTCATGGGTTACGAGTCTCTTGCATGGTGAGAAGCAGGGTGTACAGGGCCAGTATGCAGAAGTTCACACCAAAACTGCCTGATGCTTGAATTCAGACTCCACTGCTTCCTAGCTGTGTGGTCCAGAAAGTTGCTGAAGGTTTTGGTACCTCCATTTCCCTATCTATGAAATGAAGACCAAAATGCTACTTGCTCCATTTGGCTGATACAAAAAGTGTTTAGCAGAGTGCCAATAACGGTTGTTTTCACTAGAGTGTCAGTTGAATGCTGTATTCATAAAGCAGGTGACCACTTGAGGAATAATTCAATGAAGGCATCGAGCATTTAGGTCCCTAACTATCTAATCATCTGGACCAGAATTATGATGGCAATTTCCTGAGCCTGCTAATCACTTTCATGCCAATTAAACACAGCTTTTCACTACATGTCTCAAAGCATTTAGTGAAAAGGTCCACCCCATTCTATTGCCTTTTATATCCCATTTCAGAAGTCTAACACAACAGTGTCTTTCGTATTCTAGCCTATTCCAGCTCATTTATTTGTTTGCATGGTCTATATAGTACATTCCACACCATTTTTTTCATTCCATTTTCCTAGTTTATTTTATTTCATTTCATTCCATTCTATCCCATTCCACATGTCTCCCAGACCATGTCAACATAAGGGTAAGAAAGTGGTCACAATTTTTATGCTTCTCTTGCATGTTTTCTATGAGTATATTCCCCTCTCAAATTCTTCCTGAATGGCTCTGGGAGTGTCTTTGAGATCTATGGTCTAAATTAGCTATCTGGTGTTTCTGATAATTTGCAACATTTGTCCTCTCCTATTCAAGCTCGATACAATGGCACCTCTGGCTTGAGGCAATTACACTAGTGGAAACTTGTTAGGGATAGAGTACAGTCACTTAATGGAGAAGGAAATGGCAACCCACTCCAGTGTTCCTGCCTGGAGAGTCCCAGGGACGGGGGAGCCTGGTGGGCTGCAGTCTACGGGGTGGCACAGAGTCGGACACGACTGAAGCGACTTAGCAGCAGCACAGTCACTTAAAACTCAGTCTTCCTCACTCTATCAATCAGACACCTCCCGTGACACAACACTGTCTCCGACAAATGGCAATCGTTATAGTTTCTTCCTCCTATCTGCCCCATTTTATGGGTCGATGGTTATATTTAGTCACTAGATCTTTAAGAAAAAATACAGTGGTGTTCTGGGAGGTCTGTAATGGTTACTGGCACAGGCACCACAGAGATAACTTATTTGGTCATATATCAAGTATTCCCAGGTGGCTTAGTGGGAAAGAATCCATCTGCCAAACAGGAGACGCAAGAGACCTGGGTTTGATCTCTGGGAAGGGAAGATCCCCTGGAGAAGGAAATGGCAACTCATTCCAGTCTTCTTGCTGGGACAATCCCAGCAGGCTACAGTCAGACGTGCAAAGAGTTGGACACGACTAAGCGATTAAACTATCACCAAGGCTGAGCAGACAGTGAGCTTTGTAACCAGCTAGGACTGCCGCTGCTGCTGCTGCTGAGTCATTCAGTCGTGTCCAACTCTGTGTGACCCCGTAGACAGCAGTCCACCAGGCTCCCCTGTCTGTGGGATTCTCCAGGCAAGAACACCGGAGTGGGTTGCCATTTCCCTCTCCAATGCATGAAATCGAAAAGTGAAAGTGAAGTCATTCAGCCACATCCAACTCTTAGCGACCCCATGGACTGCAGCCCACCAGGCTCCTCCATCCATGGGATTTTCCAGGCAAGAGTACTGGAGACATTCAGCACCAAAAAGATGGGGGTGGGGGTCATTTTCATACTGCTCAAGAGTGACACCTGTTGACCCAGATAGAAACACTTGTGCTCTAATGGAGTTGGGGCAGGCTTTAGGATTAAACATAAACAAATATCATGAACACAAATGGACAACAAAGCAAAAAACATAAGGGGAAGCAATTTGTTCCCATATCAGTTGGTTTCTCTGCTGCCAGAATTGAGTTAATGTTAACCAGGATAGAACAAAATTTTTAAAAATTTGATCAGTGAAAACCTCTGCAGAGCATTTAGTCAATGTTCAGAGACAAACAAGGTACTCTGGTCAGTTTATTGGAAAGTGAGGTTTACATGCACATTTTTATGCCATATGGCTTATCGTACAGTGAAGGAGGCTGGATGATGAATCAATTTGCTGTATCAAAAACAGGAAGAGTTTTAACTATAGAGAAGTATTCTTATTTAAATTTTTTCTACTTATAAGAATAGTTCATCTAGGAGTTTCCTCTCTCCCTCCCTCCCTTCCTATTTCTTTCTACAAATAGACAAAATGGCTTCATTGACACCATGAGTCAGATCCTAGGCATGGCACTGGTATAGGCTTAGGCTTGGCATGAGGATAATGTAGTCTAGATGTGATAAAGTTTATCAACTATCAGAGAGCCATTTTTGCTCATTATTCATAATGTTCACTCTCTCAACTGAGCTGTCTAGAACAGGCTGTGACATCACAGAAGTGGGAAAGATGGTATCTGGCTAGATAATGTGGGTGGACACTGGTGAGTCAGTGAACTCTTACTGAGGACAGAGTTTTTGCATTAGGCCTTGGAAAGTCAGTAGAAGTTGTTCAGAAGCAATAAACAGATTCGATGGCATGAAGATGAATGGTGTTTGTGATCCTGGGTGCATTGTAGGGAGAAGATGAGCTTAGAGAGGTAGGCTGGCAATAGGCTGAGAAGGGTCTTGCCAAGATATTTTCCATTTATCTTGTGGGCAATGAGGAACTACAGAAGGGTCTTTTGAGCAGTTCAAGCTTTAACAGCAAATATATGTTAGAAGGAGGAGGAGAACATTTTGGCTGCAGTGTGGAGGATGGACTGAGGACAGTCATTGCATGTAAGAAGCCAGTTGATAAGTAGATACGCTTATTTGGAGTTATTGACCTGAAATAGATTTCCAGTGTTTCTCGAGCAAAGATGGGTTTATTAGGGATCAGTAGAGAATTGCAGTTTGGGTTTGACAACCACGGCAAGTCACATGTGACTCCCTTCACACAATAAGGAAAGGAGAGCACTTTTATACACAAGAGAAGAAAGTCCAGAGGGCTTTTCATTGGCTGCTGCTGCTGCTAAGTCACTTCAGTTGTGCTCAGCTCTTTGCGACCTCGTGGACTGTAGCCCACCATGCTCCTCTGTTCATGAGGTTCCCCAGACAAGAATACTGGAGTGTGTTGTCATTTCCTTTTCCATTCATTGGCTGAGCTGGTGCCAAAAAAGAGGAGTCTCCCTTCTTCCTGTTGGGTTCTATAGTCACAGGGTGTGAGAGCTCCCCCTTCTGGCATCCTATTTAATTGAGGTTTCTGTTTATTAATTTTTTTCTTTTTTACAGAGTCTAGAGTGCACACCTTCTTGATGATGCACTTTTTATTTTTCCTTTCTGGAGGTAAATGGGGCAATGAAAAGAACATAGGTTTGTAAGAAGTCAGACTTAACTTAAACCCCACTCAGTAGCTATGTGGCCAAGTGAAATTAGTAGACATATCTGGATCAGCCTCTGCATCTATAATGTGAAATTCATTAACACCCACATCAGAGGACTGGCTTGAAGGTAAACAGGTAAAGTATTAAATGCATTAATACCACACCTGGCACATGGAAAGCACTAGAGAAATGGGATGGCCTCCCAACTCTACAGACCTGGGTCCTTACTTGATTGCCCAAGATGTAAAGGTTTTCAGAAGACCATGGTAGGCATTTAATAGGCTGCCTTAAGCTTGTGTAGAGCTTCCCTGGTGGCTCAGATGATAAAGAATCTGCTGGCAATGCAGGAGACCAAGGTTCACTCCCTGGGTTGGGAAGATCCCCTGGAGAAGGAAATGGCAACCCATTCCAGTATTCTTGCCTGGAGAATTTCACAGATAGAGGAGGCTGGCAGGCTACAGTCCATGGGGTCACAAAGAGTCAGATATGACTGAGTAACTATCACTAGGCTTATGTAATTTCTCAAATATATATATCACAGATGCACGTGTGCACACACACACACACACACACACACACACACACACACTACACAAAGTAGCTTGAGAGCAGAAAATCTCCCTGTGGAATATCAGAGAGAAATAGGTCTACAGACAAGAGACCCTTTCATGAAAAATTCTAGATACACCACTTGGTATATTCGGTAACACCGAGCATCAGACCAAAATTTCCGTCTCTCTTTTGGCCTCCAGTTTTCAGCCATGGAGGCAGACATTTTGCCACCTCTATTTTAAATTTGGATGTTGACATCATCTCCCAGCCTGAACGTGGGTCATGGTGGATGGCCAAGTTCACAGGGTTGTTTTCTCCAACTTCAGCTTTCCCCTAATCTGTGCTCTCCTGACAGTTTTCACTCATTCCTTCACAGACCACCTACCACCCACCCACTTTTTTTTTTTCTTCAATACATGGAAATGAATCAGGTCTGTGATGGCGTCATTCAAAAGAGAAAGCTAATTAAAAAGGTCCTCTTTCCTTCCTGTTAGAGACCTTGCAATAGTTTCCTCTTTTTGGAGACACAAGCCAGGAAGGAAGCTTTTCAGTGCAGCTGTGAATAGAGACGCCTGACTTAGGTTGGGGGGAAGCTGGGTGATCTTTCCCAGTTAAACCATGAGTTCCCTGAGGATGTTTTCAGCCCCTTTGTCTTTTCCAGGGTCAGGATAAACAGAAGAACCTCAGGCTACTCTAAGCAGAAGGAATATATGATAATGTGACAAAGCACTCACTACAGGGTAAGTTGCAGCTAAGTTGCCATCTGGGGAGAGATATTTTTCTAGGGGATGTTCATGTGGGCTGGGAACTCTAATAAGCACTAATGCTTACATAGCTCTTACTAAGTGTCGGCAATTGTTTCACGGGTCTTATATATGTCAGGTCATTTGATATTGACAGCCATCAAAGGAGGTAAGTACTGTTAAAACTCCCATTATATAGATGGGAAAACAGAAGGTAGATAAAGTGATTTGCCCACGGTCATTCACCTAGCTAATGTCAGAGCTAGGAACGGAGCTCAGACCATTTGGCTCCAGAGCACATGCTTACAACCACTGCACCACAGTGGTTTTTCAGTGTCCACTTAAGTGGCCATAACGTGGTTTGCAACACTGTGTGGGAACAAGAAGCATACTGTCTCCAGAACCTGTGTACCAGAGATGTATTTTGTTTGGAATGTACAATGCTGAGTCAAAAATCTTGCACTTGAGTTAATTACCGATATTTTCAAATTGAGACAAGTCTGCATGAAAACAGATCTATGGCTTCAACTGAAGAAAACTGGACATTCTGTAAACTCTGAACCTGATGTTTCATGGCAGCAGTTGGCTGGAGTTGAGTTGTTGCTACTCTCTCTTAACTGAGCCACACTTTCTAAAGTTTTCTACAAGCCCCACCCACTCATTATTGCCTTCCCAATACTAAACTATGTGCTGTCTTATGGCTGTCCACTTTATTCATTTATGTTCCCCATTTGGTGGCATAAAACACTGTTGTGGCTGCTGCTAAGTCGCTTCAGTCGTGTCCGACTCTGTGTGACCCCATAGATGGCAGCCAACCAGGCTCCCCTGTCCCTGGGATTCTCCAGGCAAGAACACTGGAGTGGGTTGCCATTTCCTTCTCCAATGCATGCAAGTGAAAAGTGAAAGTGAAGTCGCTCAGTCATGTCCAACTCTTAGTGACCCCATGGACTGCAGCCGACCAGGCTCCTCCATCCATGGGATTTTCCAGGCAAGAGTACTGGCATGGGGTGCCATTGCCTTCTCAGACAGAAAATGCTAAGGATATTCAAGTTTATGGTCCTACTCTAGAGATAGAAGACTTTGCTTTAACTTCAAGGTTAATCTAGATCATTTTGACTTTGGATGAAATCCCTTAACATATCGAAGCTCTTTTTTTTTTTTTTAACTTTAAGAAATGATACCCTACAACCCCCAGAAAATGAAGAGTAAAAATAACACTTCATAGTGCCTCACCTGTGGATTGGAAGGAAGTAATGTCTGTCCTGTCTAGGGTTCTTGTGAGGGTCAGCTGGGATACATGCCTATGACTATTCTCAATAAGTCATCAAGTGCTCTCAGTGTTTAAGACCATGCTGAGGTTCATGAAGCACTTTACACTTTGAAGTCACTTTTATCTAAAAACTTTCATTGACTCTCTGGAAAACTGTCAAGTAAAGGTGGAAATGTAGCCTATATACTCTCTCTAACTGCACCTTCCATTCTGTAGGTTTGGAAGCCGAGACCAAAATGGGTTAAATTACCTTTTTTGCTAAGAGGAGATGAAATGTACTATGTACCGAATGTTTGTATCCTTCCAAAACTCATACATTGAAGCCTTATTCCCAACATAATGGTATTTGGAGGTGGAACCTTTGGTAGGAGAATAGATCATGAGGGTGGAGTCCTCTAGAAATGAGATTAGTGTCCTTATGAGAAGAGTCAAGAGAGATGATCTCTTTCTGCCATGTGAGGACACAGCAAGAAGATGGACATCCAAACGCTAGCAGGAGAATTCTTACCAGGAACAGCACTGATCTCTGATCTGGCTCCTTGATCCTAGAATTTCCAACCTCCAGCACTGTGATGAACATAGTTCCATCCCTTAAGCCACCTAGTTAATGGTATTTTGCTATTATAGCAACCCAATCTGACTAACACAGGATAAGACCCCAAATCTGATTCACACAGAAAGGCTCTTCTTCCAAGATCCTATGATACCTCCTCCCAAGCAAGTCCATATTCAGACTCTAAAGCCCCAACTTGAGTTGTATTTTGATGTAGGACTTTCACAATCTTAGAAAGTAACCTTGACAAGCATTACAGTAGACTGTTTAAAACACGAGGCTAGGAGCCAAGTACATTGGGATTTATACAAGTTCTACCATTTGCCATCTTTGTGACCGACTCAACCCTTGAAGCTCCATTTTACCCATTTGTAAAATGGGGATAATGCTATCTCCGTAATATGCATCATACATTTGCTATGAAACTCAACTGAGATGATATCAATGACAATAAGATTCCAAAGTAAATTAACAGCAGGATGTAAATATCTCTTAGCCTTGTGACAAGAGACTAAACTTACTGAGGCTCATCTATATTCTCTTTGCTTTTGTAGTTATCCAGAGGCTCCAGCCAGAACAGCAGAAGACTCCATGGAGCGATGCTCTGGGGGAACTGTTCCAGAATGAAGGAGGATGTTCAGGATGAGGGCTGTTTGCTTCTCATCTATGTGAGCATCAAATCTATGAGGTTCCAAGACCTGCCTGACCTTCTTTGGTCTGCAGTCTACCCTGTCCAAAGCTGAGACTTAGCATTGGGTATAGGAACACCAGAGCTGAAGTCAGAAGATATGGCTTTCAATCTTGGCTCAGTTCTTTAGAAGCTGTGTTCTTAGGCAAATTATCTCTCAGCCTCAGCGAGGCTGTCATGATCAAAGGATATTTTAAAGTATTGAGCATTTATATTAGTTCCATTCCTTCTTAGGAGCTTTATTACAGCACAGACATTTTACTATTTCACTGGGAGCTTTTTCTAGATTTATATTGTACTTTTTTCCTTTTCTCTCCTTTCTCCTCTTTTCTCTCCCATTCGTGGCAAGATAAGTTGATTTCCCTTTTGTTTCACCCCAAGTCATCTGGCTTGAGGGCATTTCTTCCCCTCAGGGTGAAAATATCCAGTGAGTACATCCAGGTCCTTAACAGCAAGAAAGTCAGATTCAGTTAATGTAATCTGGTTTCTGCTTCTGAGTTAATGCCTCAGGAAGAATTTGAATAAGCTCTGCTGTCTCCCTTTTTTCCTGAGAGCCTCAAGCTGGATCTTAGAAAAATTCTGGTCAAGCTAAACAAATGATTCACTGAAGAACAGGAAAAAAAATGAGCTGTTTGTTTTCTCTTTCTAGTTAATGAATTGAATTGATACAGGAACTTCATCGTGTTCTCAGGGAAATCCTGTTGGCTGGGGCTCCCTCCTCAGCATCACTAAATTTAGGTCACAGCTCAGTGAAGAACAATTACAGATCCTTAATAAAAGATAATTTACCCAGAGACATCAAGAGGGCAGCTGACAGGCATTCTTATTTTCTTGTTAATGCTGTGGGGGAAGGGGATGCAGAATTGGGATGAATGTTGACAGAAAGTCATTTTATGACCTTGCACATCCGTTGGCTGACCTGCTTCGTGGTATATGCCAGTCCATGCTCTTACAGCAAGTGAAAGCTGAACCTTATGGAATCCCCACAAAACAGTTTCCTAAATTGGACCAGGACAAAAAAAGAAGCTGAGAGGGAAACATGGGGGGAAGAGGTAATTCTGAAGTCCTGCACTTGAACCTTGGTTGGTCATGTTTTCTGCCCTCTGCCCATCTCATTCTCTACTCTCCATCTTTGCTGAAAGATTTTACATATTTTCATAGACTATGCTTTCTTGGTGCTTTGTCTTTGCTCACACTATTTTTCAGGGATGAAATGTGTTTTCCTCTACTTTGAATGGCTGGTTCTTGCTCATCTGTTGAAACCTAGTTCAGTTATCACCTCTTCTTGGAAGCTTTCTGTGAGCCTCCAAGGGTTACCTTCCTTTGAATCTTCATCTGACTTCTTGAGCTCCATCAAGGAGGTNCTCAAAGATCTTTATTTTAACCCCCATTGCTCAGAACGGTGTTCACTTACTGACTTCACTCAACTGTCAAGCCTTGAGTGCAGAGACTATACTTACTTACTTTTTGTATTGCCTCAGACAGCAGAGTCTGTGGCAGAGTGGACTTGCAATGAATGTTTGTTTAGTTAAATTAAATTCAGAAAGTGTTCATTCATTTACAGAGGCATTAGCTGGTAATAAAATACTAAGTCGTGTTCCATTGTGCAAAAGAGCAAGTAACCTGCTTTATGAATGCAGTGAACTTGCCTGTTTAATATTAGTAAGCAAATTCTTCCATTATCAAAGGAAATTAGCAGTAACCTTTCCTCTACCAAACTGCGTTTAAGCCTTCAAGACACCCTGCTGAGGCAAACCGGTGATGTGCAAGCTGGAATGTTGTAATGTGCTGGGCATGAAAGACCCAGAAATTAAAATAAGATTGAGGCCAAGTGGGAGAAAAAGGTTATTAGAGTATGTTCTAGTGAAAAAGATTGTTCCGTGATCTCTTCCTGAGGGAAAAAGAAAACCTACGTTTCAATTAACTCCCTGATACCTTGCAGTCAGGCTTCTTTGGTAGCTTGTCATAAAGAACCCACCTGCCAATGCAGATGTGGATTCGATCCCTGGGTTAGGAAGATCCCCTGGAGAAGGAAATGGCAATGCACTCCAGGAATCTTGCCTGGGAAATTCCAGAGGAGCCTGGTGGGCTACAGTCCATGGGCTCACAAAAGGGTGGGACACAACTTAGTGATTAAACAACAACCATCACCTTAATTGCCCCTTCTCCCACAGTCTCCCTCTCACAAAAGAAAATCTGCCAGTGGGGTCTATTGCCATTCCAAGCCTTTGTCAGAATCTCAGGATATACAGTAGCTCGTTCTGGACACTTTGTGAACATACGTTGGGCTTTGGACTCATCATTTTGGGTGTGATGGGTCTTCCCCAGACAGACTGGGACACCATAGACAAATCCTAGCCACTTTCAAAGTCCTGGTTTCATTATCAGTATGATGGAAATAGTGCTCACTTTGAAAATTCTTGTTAGGATGAAACCATCAAATGTTGAATACTCAAGACAATGGCTACCCTTGCCGCATGTTACTTGAAAGAAAGGTAAATAAAACCCAGTCTTGAAAGGCATGTGAAGGGCAGGTATCACTTTCTTGGTCTTCCTCTTTATATTTATTGTGAATCACTGTCCAAGAGTCATTTTTTTCTTGTCAAGGAATGGAGAAGACCCTCTTGTCCACCTTTTTGCACCAAGGGAGGCATGGCTTGTGGCTGCTCTCGCGTGGGCTTGTCTTAGGGTCTCGCCACAAAACCACCCTCAGACCTTTCTGAGATCAAATCAGCCTGCGGTCAGTGTCCCTAGTGCTCTCCTCTGTCTTTTCCTTTAGGTTACTGAGAGCCACTCTGCAAGGGAGTATCGGGAACCAGAGTGACTCTGAAACTCCAATGTAAAGGTCAGCAGATTCTTTTGGGGTGAATAGTTGTGCTTTTGGCCTCCAGAGGCCCCTGAGGATAAGGAGTATGTTCTTTCATAATTCCATGCCATATGCTTTTCCTTTGCCTGAATTTTATGCTTTCTTCCTCTCCATGTTCCCAGAACAGCTTGGCAAAATCTTACTCTTTTTTAAAAAAGCTTTAGCATGTTATTGCCTCCATGAAAACTTCTCTTTCTACATTACATTAACATTTAATGAGATCACATTACTGTAGCTGGAGTTGGTCCCTATAAAGTTTGTGGCACGATGAATGTACCCTTTTCTCTACCAAGAATACATAGCTTTAGGGTCCCCGTTTCTCCCTGGCCTATCTAATAGCTGGAGAACCTCTCCAAGTTCCTTTTCTTCTGTTTTCTACACATTTGGGGGGGTCTCTAGGTGAATCTAAGTATCTTTGGATGGATGATGGTCCACTTGGCTTGGTCTCACTTCAGTGTACTTTGTTTGGCAGAGGTTGTATCCACACCTCAGCTACAGGGAATTCCGTGGCTCCAGCGATGGCCACAGTATAATAACTTCGTGTCCTGCAGAAGAGTGTCAGCTGAATTTGGAATTCAGGCCTTTAGAGTCAAAGACTTTTCCTTTTTCTTTAGTGGCATAAGGCAGGGGGGATTGGGACCAGGTAGAACAATACTCACCCACTCCAGTGTTCTTGCCTGGAGAATCCCAGGGATGGGGGAACCTGGTGGGCTGCCAACTCTGGGGTTGCACAGAGTCGGACACGACTGAGGTGACTTAGCAGCAGCAGCAGAACAATACTCAGGGAGACTGTGTTGCTGCCTGATGGTTTTAAGTCAGGTCAGAAACACACATATTCAAGTCTCATCTACAGAATATACAGAGGGCTTCGAACAACATAACAAAAGATTGGAAAAAAATTCCTGGGGGAAAGCATGGGAGTATGTTTTCCCCATAAAGTTTTCTCTCCTTGAGAATTAGCAATAGTTTTCCCAAAGTGTGCACTCAACTACTCAGTCATGTCCAACTCTTTGTGACCCCATAGACTGTAGCCCACCAGGCTCCTTTGTCCTTGGAATTCTCCAGCTAAGAATACTGGAGTAGGTTGCTATTTCCTTTTCCAGGGTATCTTCCCAACCCAGGGATTGAACATGCAGATTATGTCTTCTGCACCGGCAGGCGGATTCTTAACCACCAGGCCACCTGGCAAGCCCTACCAAGCAAATAGGGTTGGGGTCATGCGACTGAATTTTGGACAAAGCAATGTGCATAGAAATGATGTTAGACACTCGAGACATAGCCTTTCAAGACCTGACCCTCTGGCTCTGGTTTCCTTTTCAAGGTGATGTAGAGTAAGTTCCAGAGGCAGAGTTTCAGGATGAAGGTGAGCAACCCAGCTCGCACAGGACTGTGACAGGGTGAGAAACCTGTTAAGTCACTGCTATGTTAGTGTTTTTTTGTTACCCTAGCATAGACTAGGGCTTCCCAGGTGGCACTAGTGGTAAAGAACCTGTCTGCCAATGCAGGAAACCTAATACCATGTGTCCTAGTAATAAAGTTGCTTTGGTTACTGGTACACCTGCCCAAATAAACCATGATCTTAAAATCAGGGAGCAGAGTTTTGCATCTTTGCCACCTCTGTATGTCCAGCACCCAGCAACCATACTTGGCATGAAATGATTTGTGATCCCCACCACCAAAAAAAAATGACCAAGGTACTTGCCTTCCAAAAAACACCTGTACACTTTTTTCTGCTTTTTCATTTTGTTTGTGGTGGTGGTTTGCATGGAGTTGGAAGCTACAGTTCTGTCATAGCTACCGATATTTCTCCTTAGAAAGACTTTACCTAGGATAACCTCTTTGGGGAGGGCACAAGGATATGCCATGGGGACATGCCCCTCCCCTCTTGTCCATGATTTATAATGAAGCAGTTGCCTCAAGGCTGGAATTATCCTCCATTTCTGCTGGCAGCAGCCACTGGCTTGGTGGGGCCAGCGGGCTGAAGTCATAGTTGGAGCATACTTTGCTCGTGGAGGTTCATCTCAGATGCCAAGTGCAAGGGTGACTGGCCGTTACACCCAAAATAAACCTGGTGAGTGGCCCTCCTCAAAACTGGTTTCTCAACTGAAGAAAATAGCTCAGGTAATGAAATTTTGAGGACTCAGATAGTGAGAGAGCATAACATCATAAGAGTTTAGAGATGAAAGGACACTTTAAGATCTTTTCCTAATGTTCCTACTCATAAAATGAGAACCACAGAGCAGAGTGCTTCACCCACAATCAAAACAATTGAGAGCTGAAAAGCCAAGGTTACAATTAAGTTGATGAAGAACATGCAGGTACTCTTTTTCATCTCACTCTTGAATTGATCAGACATCTTTTTTCTGGCAATGTATGGGGACCCGAAGTTGGGCCATACCTATAATTGAAGTTGCTATTGTTCAGTCACTAAGTCATGCCTGACTCTTTGCGACCCCATGGACTATGGTCTGCCAGGCTCCTCCATCCATGGGATTCTCCAGGTAAGAAAGCTGGAGCAGGTTGCCATTTCCTTCTCCAGGGGATCTTCTTAGCCCAGGGGAGGTCAAACCCACATGTCCTATTTGGCAGGGTTCTTTATCACTGAGCCATCTGGGAAGCCCCAGTACCTACGATGCCCATCATATATTGTGTTCAAAGTTTTACAGTATATGAATTATCTAATCTTACCTCAAAAACTCTATTTTCTATTCTGCAGAGGAAGCAACTCAATGTCTGAATAGACTAAAATACCTAGCTGCCTAAGACCCAGTATCATAACCTCGTTTTATGGCAATTTGATGCCACTGAAAAATGAGTGAGCATGTTGTAACCTCAAAACTCAAGACCTTCTTAAATGCCAGAGCATGCCCTCTGCCAAACAGTGAGACACACCTCCTGTCATCAGGCCACAGGACCACATCCACTTGCCCTGCCGACATCAAGACTTTTGAGTGGTTCTTTTTGCTTTGGAACCTCTGACTGATTGCCTCAATTTTGGCTTTATCTCTGCTGCCAACTTCTTGTGTGATCTTTCTAAAGTTATTTCACCTCTTTCCCTCATTCTCCTTGTAGCTGAAAAAAGGATCTGGAGTGGGCCAAAGACGACAAATAGAGTCACCTCAAAGCTGACTTGAAAAAGTTATGAGTCAAAGTCTGAGTCTCTGTGTTGAAAATCATTTTGAAGCCACTGACAGGCATGGTGGATGAGTGTGAATGATTCGTGATGCTTGCCATAGATGTTAAGGCATTGTGTGATATACCATGTGACTTGTCATTCACAGACCAGAGGGTATTTAGGGTCTCTCCAAGTTCTAATGAAGTCCTCCTTGAACTGGAAATGAGAGAATTAGTTACTTACTCTTTTCCTCTATCCTAGAAACCTGAAGTCTTGGAAAAGAACTTTGATGGTGAAGCAAGAAATAGAAAATCCAATATTTTGCCCAGTGGAGAAGCACCCTCTTACCACCCATCAGAAGGGAACATGATGCTTCCTCCTGACCTATAACCTGGGGTGAACCACAAGTGCTTAAAGTAGAGAGGCAGAGGGAGACCGGAATGCCATATGATGTGATCAATGATATTTCTAGGTTTAAAAAGGTTCATTATAAAGTTATTTGAGACCTATACAATCTCCCCACATCTGGGTGATCAGGAATAGGGCAAGCAGAGCCAGAGGAGTAAAGTAGCATTTTATTTCATACACATTTACTGAGAATCTCCTCTGTGTTATGCACTGTGTTAGTTAAATAAACAATAAAACACAGTCCCTGACATTATAGAATTTATCAGCTGTAATAGAGGTGACCAGCTATACATCAGAAATAAATGCTTCCCCTTTAGAGATGAGAGTTATCACTGGAAAGAGGCTGTCCAGGAAGAGATTACCTTTCTCAGTCTCTTTCAAAATCATGCAAGGCCTCACAGTGAATTCTTACCAACAGAATGAACAGAAGGGATGTGCTACACTTGCAGGGCAAACAGCCTAAGGAGCTGATGTGCCTACTGCACTTTCTTTTCCCCCCTTTCCTGTATGAACACAGTTTCCTAGAGGACTTGGGGGCCATGATGACCCAGATCACTTTCAGAAAGCTAACTGCTAGCTATTAACACCTGCATCCAACTGCCAAGATGAGCACAAAATACACTTTGACTACATGTGAAAATTAGCCACTGAAGTTTTGGAGTTCATTTGTTAATGAATAGGGTTAATGAATAGGGTTTCTTCAACAGATACACCCTATGGTGTTTGGGGCAGATGAATAAACCAGAAGTTACAATGTCACTTAATTTTTTGACTTGATAATCCTATGTGCTAAGGGAATACGGATCTGGGGGTCAGGAAAAATTTTCTGCTGAAAACTAAACATATGGGAAAGGGTATGGGTAGTGTGGAGTTGGAGGGGTCAGAGGAAATAGCAGGTGCAAGAGGCCAGAGGAAAGAAGGAACATGGCCCCTTTCTCTAAAAGCAGAGTTGAAAGCTTGGGAGTTAAGTTTTAAGCAGGGAATGGGTAGCAGACAGAATGAACGGATGAACAGAGCCGGATCATGACATGGTGGAACTTTTGACTATTGTTTTCCACTCTCTAGCACAATGTCAGCTCCAAAGAAGGAGTAAATATATATTTGTTGCCTGATAGATTAACAAATGAGTGGACCGTCTAAGACCCTATTGCACTAGCTCAGATGGAAGACTATGAGACATAAACAAAAGTGTGTGCATGCCAAGTAACTTCAGTTGTGTCTGACTCTGCAACCTAATGGACCATAGCCTGCCAGGCTCCTCGGTCCATAGGATTCTCAAGGCAAGAATACTGGAGTGGGTTGCCATGCCCTCCTCCAGAGAATCTTCCCAACTTGGGGATCGAACCCGGGTTTCTTTAGTCTCCTGCGTTGGCAGGTGTGTTCTTTACCATTAGGGCTACCTGGGAAGCCCATAAACAAAGGTAATGGAAGGTAATTGATGTGGAGATAGTTGAGAAATATAGTTAACAACTGGTCATTTGGGTGTAGGTATACAAGGATGGTGTCCAGGTTCATTCTACTTGGTGAGTTGTTACTTGTATATACAAAAATTGCCATGTGTCAGAGACTGTTACAAGCCTTTTATGTAATCTGGGTTGTGAAGATCTTTTTTGTACAGTGTCAACAACCTCCGTCCATAGTTCATCAGACACTCTGTCTATCAGATCTAGTCCCTTAAATCTATTTCTCACTTCCACTGTATAATCATAAGGGAACAACAGACTGGTTCCAAATAGGAAAAGGAGTACATCAAGGCTGTATATTGTCACCCTGCTTATTTAACTTATATGCAGAGTACATCATAAGAAACATTGGGCTGGATGAAGCACAAGCTAGAATCAAGATTTCCAGGAGAAATATCAATAACCTCAGATATGCAGATGACACCACCCTTATGGCAGAAAGTGAAGAACTAAAGAGCCTCTTGATGAAAGTGAAAGTGGAGAGTGAAAAAGTTGGCTTAAAGCTCAACATTCAGGAAACTAAGATCATGGCATCCAGTCTCATGATTTCATGGTAAATAGATGTGGAAACAGTGTCAGACTTTATTTTGGGGGGCTCCAAAGTCACTGCAGATGGTGACTACAGCCATGAAATTAAAAGACGCTTACTCCTTAGAAGGAAAGTTATGACCAATCTAGATAGCATATTAAAAAGCAGAGACATTACTTTGCCAACAAATGTCCATCTAGTCAAGGCTAAGGGTTTTCCAGTAGTCATGCATGGATATGAGAGTTGGACTATAAAGAAAGCTGAGCGCTGAAGAAATGATGCTTTTGAACAGTGGTGTTGGAGAAGACTCTTGAGAGAGTGACTCACTTGAAAAGACCCTGATTCTGGGAAAGATTGAGGGCAGAAGCAGAAGGGGACAACAGAGGATGAGATGGCTGGATGGCATCACTGACTCAATGGACATGAGTTTGAGTAAGCTCCGGGAGATGGTGATGGACAGGGAAGCCAGGTGTGCTGCAGTTCATGGGGTCGCAAGGAGTTGGGCATGACTGAGTGACTGAACTGAACTGAATTTATGTAATCCTTATAAAACCCTATGAGTTAAAGTTAAGATAAATATCAGATGAGAAAAATGTGGCACAGAGAGATTAAAAATTTATCCCATGGACACACAGTAAGTTATCACTGGAGCCAGGAGTTAAACTCAGTCTGGCTTTGGAATCTGTGCTATCAATGACGCAAGGTTTTTATCTGCTATTACATGACATAGGAGAGGAATCTGCATTGTGGGGAAGAAAATGAGTTCAAATTTAGATTTGTGAAATGTAAACTGTCTGGGGAACACGCAAGTGGAAAGATCAAGTAAAGTGAAAGTGAAGTTGCTCAGTCATGTCTGACTCTCTGCGACACCATGGACAGTAGCCTACCAGGCTCTGAGGAGCCTCTCAGTCCATGGAATTTTCCAGGCAAGAGTACTGGAGTGGGTTGCCATTAGAAGGCAGTTGGACACTTGTAATATAATAAATGAAGATTGTACCTAAATTTCAAATTCTGAGAAAATCATCACAGGAATACTGAGAGTTTATTGCAGTTAGTATAAAATTGCTGATAAAGAAAACAACCGTATGAGTGCAGACAATAGGAGATGAAAATAGTGGGTGGCATAAAAAGTATCAATGGGCATTACAGGTTGTACATAAAGAAAGAAAAGTAAGATTGAAAAGGAGTCAGACAAAGACACTTGCCTTATTTAAACCTGACGAGGGGTCTCATTGATTTCCCAAGGAGAGAGAGCCTAGGAATCACCGGCAGAACTAGAGTGTATTATGCATGTGGGCTGTTCCCTAATTTTTTGGCAATTAATGCTATAGGAGCTATTTAATTTTACAGTAACTACTTAAATGGCTTCCACTCCACATGGTGTATTTGTTCACTTAAAATTAATTTCTGTAATAAAATCTTGATGAAAGAAATCCTACCAAATACTGTAAGAGAAGAACAGAGATGCCTGAACAGATAAATAATAACTGTAGTCACAACTGTAGATGCCAACACCTCTTACAGAAGAAGTGGAAGAGCAACGAGTCCTATTTAAATGTTTTGTAAGTTATGTTAATGTTCTATGTGTCTGTTAGACTAAAACAAGGACAACAGAGCCAACTGAAAGGTAAATACATTAATAAAAAGCCCACAAGACCTATGTGTGCTAAGTTGCTTCAGTCATGTGTGATTCTGTGAAAACCTGTGGGCTGTAACCTGCCAGGCTCCTCTGTCCATGGGGTAGGTGACTCAGTTCCCATAAGGTAGGTGACACCAATAAGGTCATTTGATATAAAGAGTTTTCCTGGAATGCAGGAGATGCAGGGGACGTGAGTTCAATCGCTGGCTCGGGAAGATTCCCTGGAGGAGGGCATGGCAACCCCCTCCAGTATTCTTGCCTGGAGAATCCCATGGACAGAGGAGCCTGGCAGACTATGGTTCATGGGGTTTCAAAGAATTGGACACAGCTGAAGCAACTGAGTATACACAGTAAGAAGTGTTACAGGGGAGGAATACCGAGCTTAGGGAATCTGGATCTTTTTTATAATGAGCACCAAGCATTGTCAAATCTTTGCCCCAACATTTAACTGTTTAACATTTAACAATTTATTAGACAATAAATAAGCCTGCCTTCTATCTTCGATCTCTAACTTCCATGGTTGTCTGCTATACAAACATTCAGGAAAAAGCCCAGAACAAAGCACAGCAGAGTTTCTGCTTGTAAGATGTGCAAAAATGCAAAAGACCCATGGAAAATTGTCTCTGAATGATGATATGGTATAGACTACAAAGTTCCTATTTAATATTCATTTTCTTCCACTTATTAAGAGAACCTAAGTATACGCCATGCTATGCTAAATCACTTCAGTCGTGTCTGACTCTGTGGGACCCAATAGATGGCAGCCCACCAGTCTCCCCTGTCCCTGGGATTCTCCAGGCAAGAACACTGGAGTGGGTTGCCATTTCCTTCTCCAATGCCGAAAAGTGAAAAGTGAAAGTGAAGTCGCTCACCTGTGTCCGACCCTCAGCGACCCCATGGACTGCAGCCAACCAGGGTCCTCCACCCATGGGATTTTCCAGGCAAGAGTACCCTAAATATATACCAAACAGAAATGTGCCTAATTGAGGACTGTGTGACAGCTGGAGCTCCAGCAGCCCTTTTGTGACTGAAAGCTCACACCAAAAAGAGTAGAATAGAGGGACAGGAAGAGTCTGGGTCCCTGATAGTACTACGGACTGCTTATCTCTAGGTTATATATGAGTGGATAAATCTTTATATGTTTATGTCATTATATTGGGTTTTGCAGTATAGTGGTATATTAGCAGTCATATACTAATAGTTCCTATTATTAATAGTCAGTTCACTTACTCAGTTGTATCTGACTCATACTGATGAGGAAAGAATTCGAGACTCATGTGTACTAAGTCGCTTCAGTCGTGTGTGACTCTGTGCAACCTTATGGACTGTAGCCTGCCAGGCTCCTCTGTTCATGGGATTCTCCAGGCAAGAATATCGGAATGGGTTGCCTTGCCCTCCTCCAGGGGATCTTCCCAAGCTGGGTATCAAACCCAGGTCTCCTGCATCTCCTTCATTGGCAGGCCAGTTCTTTACCACTAGCACTACTTGGGAAGCCCCACAAGATCCATAGAACATGATTAAACGAGAGCCAGAGTACTTATTCTTCCCATGTGTATTTTTTCTGCTCATATGTAAAGACAGTACCCTTTCTGCTCTGAGCTAAACCAGCAAATATATTTTGCCTTCTTTTAGCTAAGTTTTGACCCTTAATTTTTCATAATAATAACATGTCTTTTCTCAGTTGAATGATGCTTTAAATTTTGGAAGTGCTTTTGCATCGAATCGTTACTTAATCTTCACACAACTCAGGGACAGAAATCAGCTCCGTTTTATAAATGAGGGATCTAGTGTTTAGAGAAAATTGTCTTATTAACACTGCTTGTACTATGTATGTGTGCAAAGTAGCTCAGTCTTGTCTGACTCTTTGCAACTCCGTGGACTATAGCCCTGAGTGCCTCTGCCCATGGAATTTCCCAGGCAAGAATATTGGAGTGGGTTGCCATTTTCTACTCCAAGGGATCACCGCCAGACCAGGGATTGAACCCACCGCCCTTCTGTCTTTTGCTCTGGCAGGTTGATTGTTTACCACTAGCATCACCGATTAATTGAGCACTTATCCCTGTTTGGATACCTTGAAGGCATTTCAAGCACATTTTTTTTTTGTACCTTCTTAATAAATCCATGCAGTAGGTATACTTATTCCCCTTTTCCATATGGGGAAACTGAGACATAGAGAGTGAAGGGTGCTGCCCAAACACCCAGGAGTGGTATGTTTTGAAGTGACACTTTACTCAAGTCTTCTGACTCTCTATCCTGGCAATGCTCTTTCTCCTACTCTTCACATACAGCCTCGTCTAAGCCAGATTGTGTTTCTAAACTAGAAAGTTTCCCAGGGTTCGCAATATGTTCTTTGTGTGTCTTGTTCAAGACAATCCATTGCTTTCTGGCTGCCCTTTTCCCCACTGGCTTATCTGTGGACGTCCTGGAAGGTAGACACTGTACTTGTATGTGCAATTCCCAATTCATTACTTCTTGGTGGATTTCATTTCTTATTTTGGGGCCCAGGAGGGTGAACATTTCCCAAGAACATCCTAGGGTTTATTTGGAGCAAACTGCATGTGTGTGTGGTCAGTCGCTCAGTCGTGTCCGACTCTGCAACCCCATGGACTGCAGCTTGCCAGGCTCCTCTGTCCATGGGATTTTCCAGGCAAGAATATGGAGTGGGTTGCCACTCCCTTCTCCAGGGGATCTTTCAGGTACATTGTGGTCTTTCTTCCTTTCATTCAACTTCAGTGACTGCCTTTTTGCCCAACTCTCCAACTTCCTTACCATTTAAAATGCTCTTATTGAAACTTTTCTGTGCACCTAGATCTGTGCTCCATGCAGTGCATATAAAGATAGATAAGACATGTTTTATTGTAAATACAGGAATGTAAACAAGAGTGTGATATGATAAATGCTCTAAATAAAAAAATGGTCCTTCAAGACAGAGAGAAGCACAAAGCAGGGAGTAATAAACTATTTCTAAGAGTGAGAGTTTGATACTTCCAGTTACACTCCCGAAAGCTAGAGTAAATTGAGCAGATTTTCAGAAGATAAAAGATTCCCTGGGCTGGTTTTGGATATCATGTTGAATAGCAGACAGAAGAATCAGTCAGTCTTAGGTGCAGGGGTCTAATTTAGCAGGGGACATGCTGGTAGCAGTGAGTGGTTCATTATGATTGGAGCAGAGCTTATAAGATGAAGAAAAATAGGGCATAAACCTGAAGAGGCAGGCCAGAGGTAGATTTAGAGATGCCTTGGATATCATGTAAAGAGTTTAGACTTCCTCTTGATCTGACCAAGAAAAGACAACCAGGGGTTTTAATCAGGGCAGCACCATTATGAGACTTATAAGTTCATTCTGGTAGCTTGGCGGAAACTGTTATCCAACAGATTTTAGAGACACAGTTTGAGGGTGGGGTAAAATTTAGAGATAATGAGGGCCTAAGTTAATGTTGATGCAGTGGAAAAGGAAGACAGAGGTTCTAAGAGTTATTTATGAGAGAGTTAGGAGAACTTGAATGGAATGTTGACCAGGGTCATTAAGGTTATTGACATGAAAAAATACAGATGGTGATACCCTTCAGCAAGAGAAGAATTCCAGGTCCCCCAGGTTCCCAAAAAGGGTGAAAACAACTAAGTTTGACTTTGAATGTGTTTTAATTTAAAGTCCATTTGAACATGCAGATAGAGACAGTGAATGAGCAATTAAAAATACAGTTCTGTCTTTCTCTTTCTGACTTACTTCACTCTATATACTAGGCTCTAGGTTCATTGACCTCATTATACATGGAATCTATAAAGACAGGGCTGATGATGGTACTTGCAGGGCAGCAAAGGAGACAGACATTTTGGACCCAGTGGGGAAAGGAGAGGGTGGGATGATATGAGAGAATAACATTGAAACATATACACTACCGTATGCGAAACAGATAGCCTCTTAGAGTGTGATGTATATGAGCCAGGGAAGCCAAAGCCAGCACTCTGTGACAACTTAGAGGAGGTGGGATGAGAGGGAGGTGGGAGGGGGATTCAGACGGACACATGTATGCCTAATGCCGATTCATGTTGATATACGGCAAAAAATCCATCACAATATTGTGAATTATCTTCTAATGAAAACAAATAAAATCTGTAAAAAATAGGTCTGGAGTTTAGAAGAACAGTTTGAGCTAGAGATAGAGATTTGAAAATTATCAGCACATAAATGGTAAATAGAGGTATTTTTTCCTTTTTTTTTTAAAAAAGACTTTATTCAACAGTCTTTATTCTATTCTCACACTATAGACTTTATTCTATAGTGTGAGAACAGAGGTAGGCAGAGGCTGGAAACTCATGGCACATCAACATTTAAGGGTGAAGAAAGGAAGAAGAGACAGAGTTCAGTTACTGGATGATTAAAGAAAATCAGAAAGAATTCACGGAGACAAAGGACAAAAGAAGTTGAAAGAGTTAAATGTCAACTAAGCAACAAGGAATAAGATAGGGAGTGAAAAAGGGTGAGTTGGCTGTGGCAGCTAGTAGGTCACCAGAGGCCTTGGAAGGGAAGTTTTGTGGCGTGATGAGGCCCAAGGCCAAACAGCAGTAGTAGGTTAGGGAGTAAACGGAGCTTAAGCAAGAGAGAGCAGTAAACGCAGATGACTGGTTTAAGAAGCTGAGGTTAGACAGGGTAAGAGACATTGCTGAGACTCACGAGGCTCATAAGGGTTGGAGCCAGGACATCAGACCAAGTGCCCTGATGTATTAAAATGTCCTTTGCGCATTTTCACTTAGTCATTTATTTATTTATCCAAGTATGTATTGGTCACCTATCTATTCTAGATGCCTGGGAGTTAGACCCTTTAGATATTGCATCACACAAAGCAAGGTATGGATAACTGTCAAGAACAGTCTAAGATTTCACTCTGCTTTCAAGCTAATAAGTTAGCTTTCCACAGTTTCATGGAGGCTGGCTTAAGATAGGAGACTCCAGGGTCAGAGAAAGAGGACAGTTGATTATTTATAGCAAGAACAGTAACCAGGGTAACACCATTTTCTTAAACCAGGTTCTTCAGCTTCAGTTCCCATAGAGTAGGTGACACAAATAAGGTCATGTGATATAAAGAGTTTTCCTGGAATGCAGGAGATGCAGGGGACATGAGTTCAATCCCTGGTTCAGGAAGATCCCCTGGAGGAGGGCATGGCAACCCCTCCAGTATTCTTGCCTGGAGAATCCCATGGACAGAGGAGCCTGGCAGACTATGGTTCATGGGGTTTCAAAGAGTTGGACACAGCTGAAGCAACTGAATATACACAGTAAGAAGTGTTATAGGGGAAGAATACTGAGTTTAGGGAATCTGGATCTTTTGTATAATGAGCATTAAGCATTGTCAAATCTTTGCCCCAACATTTAACTGTATCATATTAGACAGTAAATAAGCCTGCCTTCTATCTTCGATCTCTAGCTTCCATGGTTGTCTGCTATACAAACATTCAGGAAAAAGCCTAGAACAAAGCAAAACAGAGTTTCTGCTTGTAAGATGTGCAAAAATGCAAAAGACCCATGGAAAATTGTCTCTGAATGATGATATGGTATAGACTACAAAGGTCCTACTTAATATTCATTTTCTTCCACTTAATAAGAGAACCTAAATATATACCAGACAGAAATGTGCCTAATTGAAGACTGTATGAGAGCTGGAGCTCCAGCAGCCCTTTTGTGACTGAAAACTCACACCAAAAAAGGTAGAATAGAGGGACAGGAAGAGTCTGGGTCCCTGATAGCAATACGGACTGAGTATCTCTAGATTATATTCAGTTCAGTCGCGCAGTCGTGTCCAACTCTTTGCGACCCCATGAATCGCAGCACGCCAGGGCTCCCTGTCCATCACCATCCCCCGGAGTTCACTCAGACTCACGTCCATCGAGTCAGTGATGCCATCCAGCCATCTCATCCTCGGTTGTCCCCTTGTCCTCCTGCCCCCAATCCCTCCCAGCATCACAGTCTTTTCCATTGAGTCAACTCTTTGCATGAGGTGGCCAAAGTACTGGAGTTTCAGCTTTAGCATCATTCCCTCCAAAGAAATCCCAGGGTTGATCTCCTTTAGAATATCTAGATTATATATGAATGGATAAATCTTTATGTGTTTCTGTCATTATATTGGGTTTTGCAATATAATGGTATATTAGCAGTCATATACTAATAGTTCCAATTATTAATAGTCAGTCAGTTCACTCACTCAGTTGTGTCTGACTAATACGGATGAGGAAAGAATTCTAGACAGAAGTCAAGATAACTAGGAGACTAGAATTATAGCTTTCAATTTGCTACTAACTTACTGTGTTACCATGAGTATATAACTTAACCTCTGTCAACTTCATATTTCTCAGCTAACTCCTAGGTACTTATTGGTGTTAACATATTTTTTTTAATTTTCAGCTCTTAAAATATCTATTCTTTTTTGTTTTCAATACTCTTTGTTCTGTATCCTATTTTCTTTTGGGCAGGTGCTCATCCAAAAGGCAACTGGGTGAAAGGAAATCAGATAATATCTCAATTTGTTGTCTCCCTTCTCCCAAAGCTGAAATATTTGTACTTTGGAGATGTCTCAACCTAGGAGTATGGCTTTCTAATGGATTTCCAGGCACCTTTAAGCTTAGTATAGGAGGGGCTTAGATGAAAATAGCTCACAATAATGAAAATCATCTGTTATATAACTTCTCTTTTCCTAGTGCTTAGCACAGAATCTGGCATGAAGTTGGTCCTCAATAAATGATTATTGAACAAATGAACCAATACCCTTATTTTAATTTTTAAAATGAAAAACTTAAGTGCTAGACATGGGTGGGGGGGTGATTTCTTTTGATTATATTTGATAAACTGATACCTGCACTACCATGAAGAATGTAGCCCAGAAGTTTTCAAATAAAATAAATCCCTGATAATGTAAAATAGAAGAGGTCAAAAATAAAGAAATATATTTGAATTAATAGTTTCTCATGATCATTTTTTTTCTTTTTTTTTTTAAAGAAGAGTAGGTCATTTGTTCATTGGAAACATAGCTGTCAGTTTAAATTATGCCCTCATTTGAGTAAATTGATATTGGATAATGAGATTTCACTGAATGGCTACATATTTTTTTCCCTGGGCTAAATAATTCCAGTTCCTCTAACCTTTTCTCATGAATTCTATTTTCTAGGCTCTTAATCACTCTGTTCTACCATGAGATTCAATAAAAATGTTAACTAGCAACAAATATCATAGGATGATTTTTGCATGAACATTAGCTCTACTTCACCTTTTAGCATATCACGTCCTGGGTGACCACAGTGTCAGATCCAGCCTTTTATTATACACTAGAATACTATTCTACCTAACTAAGGTATGGAATTACCTCCAAGTTTGTATTAGTCTGAAGATCCATGATGCTACCTCTACATATATTACCATCTAAATAATTAATATTAAGCAAACAGAAGGACAAGTTAGTGGATGGGATTTTCTCATTTTCAATCTGAGTATTTCATTTGTTCACCCATGAATCCATTCCTTCGATTCTTTCAGATGGCATGTATCATTCCCTTACTCTGAGACAGGGTCTGTGCTAAATGCTGCTGTGGACACAAAAGAGAACCCAGAGGCTCAAGGACTGATGCCTACTATAAACCAACAGTTAAGATAGAGTGCAGTTAATCAAAAGATGTAAAAACAAGATGCTATCTATAAAAACAGGAATGCCCCCTAATCCACTTGGGTTCAGATATCTTGAAGGACAAGTAATTAACTGGGCAAAAAGAAAGTTGGAAAATTTTTGCACTATGTAAAATGAACATATGTTATAAATTAGTTATTACACCTAAAAGATTGTAGATTGGGAGAGATGACTTTCACATGCACTTGCCATGATACAGGACCATGATTGAAGTAGGATGTCTTTTCTGTGTCAGGTACTATGTGAGGTGCTGGAGTGAGAGCAGAGAATAAGCTAAATGTGTCGGGGAGCTTAATATCTAGAGGAAGACACAGACGAATGAACTAATAGTTAAAATTAGAGTGACCTATTTTTTTCTCAGGTCAGTCTCAGTTTATTCCCATTGCCCTGGCTTAATTATTAACCACAGTCCCTCTCACTCTCAAACTGTCCTGATTTGAATGATAAAACTATATGTCCCATGACAACATCCTTGTCATGGGACAATGTGATAATCGCCACCCAAGAGGTAATAGAGGGTGTGATGGGAGCCTTAATGAGAGAAGACCAAGAAGAAGCTTCTAACTCAGTCAGTGAATCAGTACACTGATGTTGGAGTGGACTGCTCAGTCGTGTCCAACTCTTTGAGATCCTATGTACTGTAGTCCACTAGGATCCTATGTCTTTGGGATTTTTCAGGCAAGAATACTGGAGTGGTTTGCCATTTACTTCTCCATGGGATCTCTCCCAGGGATTGAACCTGCATCCACTCCATCTCCTGCTTTGGCAGGGGGATTCTTTACCATGAGCCACTGATGTTACCTATGACTTATTTTTAGAAGTTTACAAATGAAAGTAATGGAATAAATTCCTAATCTGAGAAGAAATACTCAAAAAAAAAAAAAAATCTACCCAAGTAACTGTTTTAATAGCCTGACCCAAGCAAGTGTTGATGACTCTGTTACACTGGTATGAAGGTAAAGGTGTTTAATGAAGCATCAAGCTGTGTCCACGAGAAGTTAGTTTTTCTCAAATGGAATTAAGAGAGCTAGCGGGCTACAGTCCTTGGGGTCACAAAAGAGTTGGATGTGACTTAGCAACTAAACAACAACAATCAATAGTGCACTCCTTTGGAGGGGTAACAACATCGATCACTTTCAGAAGATTAGCAAGTCTGGATGGCTGGTAATTCTGTTAGAAGCACGTTTGAGCTGCTATCAAAATGAATCCTGAAGTTACCCAAATGAAACCGTATCTCAGAATTTCTTAAAGGTAAAAGTAAAACGCTTCTATATGTTTGGAAAGACATGGATACACACATAATTATTCAAGGCATTATTGTATTTTTTTTTCCCATTAGACAAATTCCTATGCCTTGGAGGAAGAATCAAGAATATTTAAGTTCAAAAGGCCAAACATGCTTTGAGAATGGATTGAATTCATCAACAACATATGGTATAAAAATGACCCCTTTTGCTGTATGTGTGAGTTTGAGAGAGGGATTCCTTAGTGGCATGTTATCTAGTCAGAGACCCCCAAAAGCTGAGGAGAGAAGAGGAGAGCTGAAGAGATGCCTACTGTTATACATCCATTTATCATTCTCAACTGTCTATAACTACAGGTTGTGGTGAAGAGAAAAAGGCCAAACTCTTGAGAAGATAGTTAGCATGACTTTTGAAGAGCCAGGATTGGAAGAAAGAAGTAGGGAAGGGAGAAAAACAAAATTTTTAGCTTCTCTACATGCCTGGCACTGGCCTGAGTGCTTCATTTATAATGCGTCTTTGACTCCAACAGTGACCCAGTGGTAGACATGACTATAGGAAACATGAGACTTAGGAAGTTTCTATGCCTGGCCCAAATACCAGTTCAGTTCAGTTGCTCAGTCGTGCCCGACTCTTTGCAATCCCATGGACTGCAGCACTCCAGGCCTCCCTGTCCCTCACCAACTCCCAGAGCCTACTCAAACTCATGTCCATTGAGTCAGTAATGCCATCCAACCATCTCATCCTCTGTCGTCCCCTTCTCCTCTCAACCTCAATCTTTCCCAGCATCAGGGTCTTTTCTAATGAATCAGTTCTTCCCAATAGGTGGCCAAAGTATTGGAGTTTCAGCTTCAACATCAGTCCTTCCAATGAATACTTGGACTAATCTCCTTTAGGATGGACTGGTTGGATCTCCTTCAGTCCAAGGGACTATCAAGAGTCTTCTCCAACACCACAGTTCAAAAGCACCATTTCTTCAGCGCTCAGCTTTCTTTATAGTCCAACTCTCACATCCATACATGACTACAGGAAAAACCATAGCCTTAACTAGATGGACCTTTGTTGGCAAAGTAATGTCTCTGCTTTTTACTATGCCTTTTAGGTTGGTCATAACTTTCCTTCCAAGGAGCAACATCTTTTAATTTAATGGCTGCAGTCACCATCTGCAGTGATTTTGGAGCCCCCAGAAATAAAGTCAGCCACTGTTTCCACTGTTTCCCCTTCTGTTTCCCATGAAGTGATGGGATTTCATAGGAAATGTTGAGCTTTGAGCCAACTTTTTCACTCTCCTCTTTCACTTTCATCAAGAGGCTCTTTAGTTCTTCTTCACTTTCTGCCATAAGGGTGGCATCTGCATATCTGAGGTTATTAATATTTCTCCCGGCAGTCTTGACTCCAGCTTGAGCTTCATCCAGTCCAGTGTTTCTCATGATGTGTTCTGCATATAAGTTAAATAAGCAGGGTGACAATATACAGCCTTGATGTTCTCCTTTTCCTATTTGGAACCAGTCTGCTATTAGATGTCCAGTTCTAACTGTTGCTTCTTGACCTGCACACAGATCTCTCAGGAGGCAGGTCAAGTGGTCTGGTATTCTCTTCTCTTTCAGAATTTTCCACAGTTTATTGTGTTCCACACAGTCAAAGGCTTTGGCATAGTCAAAAAGCAGAAATAGATGTTTTTCTGGAACTCTCTCGCTTTTTCCATGATCCAGCAGATATTGGCAATTTGATCTCTGATTCCTCTGCCTTTTCTAAAACCAGCTTGGACATCTGGAAGTTTATGGTTCACATATTGCTGAAGCCTGGCTTGGAGAATTTGTTCCAAATATAGGCCACATTAATTGATGGTGTCTCAGCTAAAACCTAGTTTAGTTAAATACCAAAGACTGTGTTATTTCTTCTATTTATTTTTCTATTTTGAGTCTTAAAAATGGATATTTTAATATGTGAAGTTGGTAAAAGAAGAGGAGATTCCAAATGGAGAGCTTGGCATGAATTGAGATATTATTTTAGCCAGGAGTAGAACAAAATGTATACCACAGACTCTTCTTTCATCATGCCCACAGGTAGCCAAAAATACAGCACAAAATTTCTAGCACCAGAATAAAATAATAACACGAAGTTAAACAGAGATTATTATATTCTTGGTAAAGAATAACCAGAAAATTCAACATGGCCCTGAAGTAGTTAGAATTCTCGGTTGTAAGCAATGATTACCACTTTTGGCTAACTAAAGCAAATGAAGAGGGAAATTGCAAAGGACTGAGATTCAGGAAGCATAAGAGCCAGGACAGCTCCTGGGATCAAAGAAGCAAAACCTAACAATTTCTTCTAGAAGTTGATACCACTATAAGATCCAAACTTCAGTCTGACTAGGGGCTTACTCTTTGATGAGTAGAGCAAGGCTTCTTGACTGAGGACAAAAGAGATAGTTCCACAAAGCAAAAACCAAGTTAAAAACTCCATGATGTCATAAAAAAGAATGAAACAATCCCATTTGCAGCAACATGGATTAATCCAGAGACTGTCATACTGAGTGAAGTAAGTCAGATGGAAAAAGAAATAACTTGATATCACTTATATGTAGAATTTTTTTAAAAAGGTACAAATGAAATTATTCACAAAACAGAAATAGAGTAACAGATGTAGAAAACAGATTTATGATTACCAGTGGGTAAGGGAGTAGAGGGATAAATTGGGAGAGTGGGATGGACATATGAGCATTCAGCTCAGTTCAGTTCAGTTCAGTTGCTCAGTCGTGTCCAACTCTTTGCAACCCCATAAATCACAGCACGCCAGGCCTCCCTGTCCATCACCAACTCCCAGAGTTCACCCAGACTCATGTCCATCGAGTCAGTGATGCCATCCAGCCATCTCATCCTCTGGCGTCCCCTTCTCCTCCTGCCCCCAATCCCTCCCAGCATCAGAGTCTTTTCCAATGAGTCAACTCTTCGCATGAGGTGGCCAAAGTACTGGAGCTTCAGCTTTAGCATCATTCCTTCCAAAGAAATCCCAGGGCTGATCTCCTTCAGAATAGACTGGTTGGATCTCCTTGCAGTCCAAGGGACTCTCAAGAGTCTTCTCCAACACCACAGTTCAAAAGCATCAATTCTTTGGCGCTCAGCCTTCTTCACAGTCCAAATTTGACATCCATACATGACCACTGGAAAAATCATAGCCTTGACTAGACGGACCTTAGTCGGCAAAGTAATGTCTCTGCTTTTCAATATGCTATCTAGGTTGGTCATAACTTTTCTTCCATCTGATTTTGGAGCCCAGAAAAGTAAAGTCTGACACTGTTTCCACTGTTTCCCCATCTATTTCTCATGAAGTGATGGGACCGGATGCCTTGATCTTTGTTTTCTGAATGTTGAGCTTTAAGCTAACTTTTTCACTCTCCTCTTTCACTTTCATCAAGAGGCTTTTTAGTTCCTCTTCACTTTCTGCCATAAGGGTGGTGTCATCTGCATATCTGAAGTTATTGATATTTCTCCCGGCAATCTTGAGTCCAGCTTGTGTTTCTTCCAGTCCAGCATTCCTCATGATGTACTCTGCATATAAGTTAAATAAGCAGGGTGANTGATAACTGATAAGGACTTACTGTGTAGTACAGAGAAGTCTACTCAGTTCTCTGTAATGACCTACATAGGAAAAGAATCTAATAAAGAATACATATATGTATAACAGATTCCATTTGCTGTACACCTGAAACTAACACAACATTGTAAATCAAATAAACTCCAATGAAAATTATTTTTTTTAAACTGCATGTCAGCAAAAAAAAAAAAAATTGATTGATTGAATATCAGCACTATGGTTTTAATGCCCTTCGGCTATATATTCATTTCTTAGAAAGTGTTGTGTTAGTCACTAAGTTTTATCTGACTCTTTGCAACCCCAAGGACTGTAGCCTGCCAGGCTCCTCTGTCCATGGGATTCTCCAAGCAAGAATACTGGAGTGGGTAGCCATTCCCTTCTCCAACGGATCTTCCTGACCCAGGGATTGAACCCATGTCTCCAGCATTGCAGTTGGATTCTTTATCATCTGAGCCACCAGGGCAGAAATATATTCATTTCTTAGAGGGGTGTGTGTGTGTGCACACACTCAGTTGTGTCCAACTCTTTGCAGTCCCATAGATTACAGCTTGCCAGACTCCTCTGTCCATGGAATTCTCCAAGCAATAATACTGGAATGAGTTGCCATTTCCTTCTCCAGGGATCTTCCTGACACAGGGATTGAACCTGTGTCTCTTGCATTTTCTGCATTGGCAGGCAGGTTCTTTCAGTTCAGTTCAATTCAGTCATGCAGTCATGTCCGACTCTTTGCGACCCCATGAATCGCAGCACGCCAGGCCTCCCTGTCCATCACCAACTCCCAAAGTTCACTCAAACTCACATCCATCGAGTCGGTGATGCCATCCAGCCATCTCATCCTCTGGCGTCCCCTCTTCCTCCTGCCCCCAATCCCTCCCAGCATCAGTCTTTTCCAATGAGTCAACTCTTCACATGAGGTGGCCAAAGTACTGGAGCTTCAGCTTTAGCATCATTCCTTCCAAAGAACATCCAGGGCTGATCTCCTTCAGAATGGACTGGTTGGATCTCCTTGCAGTCCAAGGGACTCTCAAGAGTCTTCTCCAACACCACAGTTCAAAAGCATCAATTCTTTGGCGCTCAGCCTTCTTCACAGTCCAGCTCTCACATCCATACATGACCGTTGGAAAAACCATAGCCTTGACTTTACCAGCTGCAAATCAAATTACTATAAACTGGAAGCAACAGGTTTATTCTCTCAAATTTTGGAGGTTAGACATCTGAAATTAAGGTGTCCTTAGAGTAGTGCTCCTTCTGAGGGCTCTAGGGAAAATTCCTTCCTTGCCTAGTCCAGTTTCTGGTGGCTCTAGCCATTCGAGCATGCCTTGGCTTGTGGCTGCATCACTGCAATCTCCTGCTGCATAGTCATGTGGCTTTTTCTCTGTGTGTGTCTTCTCTTTGTGTGTCTTTCTCTACTTACAAAAAAGTGCCCTTTGGGTTTGTGTCCACCCTAACCCTGTATGATCTCATTGAAACGCAATTATTTACATCAGCAAAGATCCTCTTTTCAAATAAAATCACATAATGGGTACCCAGGTAGCCGTTAATTTGAGCTGGATGCTCTTTAATCCACTGCACTGTCTTTCTTTGAAACATTTGCTTCTTTCTGTTAGAAAATGACTAAACTGACTTTTAATTGCTGACTTACATGTGTCTTTATAAGGGGCTATGAGCCTTTAAGTATATAAATATGTTTATGTTAGTTTATTCAGAATCTAGTGCTGCACTTGATATACTGCAGGCACAAAAAGTTTACTGAACGAATGAACATATGAATGAACACATAAATGAATACACAAATGAATTACTAACAGGAGATATTTTTTAAAAGCTGTAAGAAACTCATGAATGATACTTGGCATGTAGCCCTACACAAGATTACAGAGACCCACGGCTCTGTCATATACCAGAAAACACTATTGCAGAAACAGCAAATAAAAGCATGATTCCTGTCCCCCAGGAGGGTTTATAATGAATTGAATATTGATAAAATTGACTCTGCTTCCACTTTGATTCTTACAAATTCTCAAGGAAAACAAACAATTTCCAACTTCCATGTATTTTCCTTAGATTTCTCATCTAATTGGCCATTTCACAGTGTGATTATATCATGCAGTCCTGTTTATCTCCTTGCCTTGGCCAGCTTTCTTTACTTTCACACCCATTGCAGAAGACTTTGCTTTTCCTTAAGGATTTTATTTTTTACCCTGATTGTCTGCACTTAATTTACATCTTCTCCTCCAGTTTCAAAGGTTTGCTGAGGCTGTGACTTCACCTCCTTAGCAGTGATCACTTTCTTCTTTGAAGCTGAGTTTTCATTGGAACAGAGATGCTGTGTCTTTTGGCTCTCTCTCCTCATCCGCACTGTCAGGAGATGAGGGCAAACCACAGTCACCCTAAGGATTTCATGGGATAAAGCTGATACTCTCTGGATATAAGAAGATAGTCCACTTCCCTGCTGTGACTTGGAACAGGAGAGAATGATGCTTCTCAGTCTGGGCAAAAGCTTTAGAAAGCTTTAGAGGCTCTGGTCCTTAAGAAGTGCTCTGTGGTGGGAATGTTTGGGGCATAAGAGGGTACATGTACATTCCCACAAGTCACCTGCGAGAGGTGGGCAGCTGGCTGTCTTTTATTGTTGATCCCCTCAATCTCACAACATAACTTCCCTCCTCAGCTGGGCCTGCCCTGATCACATTTGGAGTTTACAGTACAGGATTTGTTTTGCATCCTGTTCCTCGTCCTTGGAGAGAACTCCCTTTGATGACAGTGCCAGCAACTAATTGTGAGTGGAACCAATTGTATGGGAGGATAAAGTCCATGGAGGCCAGAGGTTCACAGCGTCCTGAAGAGAAGGGAGGTGCCACGAGAGGATGTGATTCCAGGGAACATTCTCAACTTCCTTTCTTTGAGAATTCTTAGTGTAAGACATCCAACTCTCCCACTGGAACTACTGAATCTTACGTTTGGAAAGGGCCGTAGAAACCTTCAAGCTCTTTCAGAACGTAAATTCCTTGGGCAATTGCTGCAGAAGAGAAGCAGCTTAGAATCAGATCATCAGGAGGCAGAATCTGAACTCTGCCTCTGACTGCGTTACTTCGGCTAATATAAGCCATGCTGGAAAGCATTTACTGAGCACATACTATGGGCAAGGCACTGGGATGAGTGCTGTGTCCTCAACAGCTTATTTTATCTTGGTAACAACTTTATGAGTGGGTATTACTCTTATTATGGGCTACCCAGGTGGCACAGTGTAAAGGATCTGCCTGCAATGTGGGTGACCCAAGTTCAATCCTGGGTTGGGAAGATCCCCTGGAGAGAGGAATGGCAACTCACTCCAGTATTCTTGCCTGGAGAGTTCCATGGACAGAGGAGCCTGGTGGACTACAGTCCATGGGGCTGCAAAGAGTCAAATATGACCGAGCGACTAACAGATGCCCATGTTATTCTTATTACGGGCTTCCCAGGTAGAGCAGTGGCAAAGAATCTGCCTGCCAATGCAGGAGGTAAAAGAGACTGGGGTTCTAATCCCTGGGTCAGGAAGATCCCCTGGAGGAAGAAATAGCAACCCACTCCAGTATTCTTGCCTGGAAAATTCCGTGAATAGAGGAACTTGGTGGGCTACAGTCCATGGGGTTGCAAAGAGTCAGATGCAACTGAACACACACATACATAGGTATATCACAACAAACATCATTCTTATGTTTAAAAAAATAGAATGAAAATACACCAGGTCAGGCATGTCTCCTAAGGTTACAGAATTACTAAAGAAAAGAATCAAGTCTTAGGGCAATGTAAGTTCCATGTGCTGAATAAATACAAAATACTCTAAATAACTACACCTCGGCAACCCTGGTTTCTTCATTTGGAAAATGAAGCTGATAATCCTGCTTATGGATTAATAGGATTAAATAAAACTGTGGCTGGATGGTGAAAGTGACCAGCTAGTAACCTAGAACGTAGGTTTTCAATTTGATTGCTAACGCTCTTCTCGCTCTTCCTTTGCCCGACACACCTTAAATCTCACCTTGGGAGACACTGGATAAAAGACATTACTGTTCTGGGGCATGGCTTGGTGACTTGCCCCAGCAGTTCCACAGGGCTTGCTTGCTCATTCCCAGCTAGCCCCACAAGAGCAAAGACACCGAGCGGAGTCAGCAAGGCTGCCAGGGATCCCTCGCTTCCGTCTCTCCCCTCGGCATATCCCTCCTAGCACAAGGCCTGATGCATGTTGGCCCAAGAAGCCTCCCTTTTGCTCCCTGTTTCACAATATCTTGATGAAATGTGGTTCAAAAGGGCACCAACAGAGAGTTACACAACCTCCCACTCCTGAAGCATTAAGAAACTAAAGCAGCCTTCTGGCTCTTTGCAGCCCAACTGGGGGATCCAGTCAATGTCTCAGCCCCTTAGAATTCCCAGTGCCGATAACCTAAACCTTAGTCTCACTTCTCTAGGGGGCTCTTATTAGGCCTGCATCATGTATGTGATTTTCACAACAATACTCCAGCATCAGAGCCTAACTTCACACAACCAATGCCCAGCAAGAATCAGTAACTCACTCAAAGCCATGCATGAAGAATTCAAACCAGATCTGTTTGATTTCAGTGCTCTTTATATTTTTCCAGTTTTCATTACTGCACTGGACTGGCAGCCCAGGAGACAGTATTCAGAAAAAGCATCCATTCATCCTTCATTTACAAATATTAGTTGAGAGTCTACGATATGCCAGATGGAAATGTTGTGGAGATAGCAGTGAACTAAGAGAACTTTTGTGCTCTGGCACAGAGCTTGCAACTGAATTGAGTAGGAAACAAACCACGAGTAAGCATAGTGAAGTGAAGTCGCTCAATCGTGTCTGACTCTGCGACCTGTGGACTGTAGCTCACCAAGCTCCTCCGTCCATGGCACTCTCCAGGCAAGAATACTGGAGTGGGGTGCCATTTCCTTCTCCATGAGTAAGCATAAGCGTATGCAAACGTCAGGTAATAGTCAGTGTCAAGAGGAAAATAGAGCCAAGGCAGGCTCCTCTGTTAAGGTGTCTTCTGAATGGACCCTTGGGTGTAGTGAGGAAGCAATTGATGTGGGTATTAGGAAGGAGTATCCCAGGAAGGGCAGACAAAAGGTGCCAGGTCTCCAAGGCAGGCTTGTGCTCCACTAGCTGGAAAAAAGAGTGGCGGCCCCTGTGCCTGGCCAGAGTAGGATTTGCATCACAAAGGATTCCTGCTGGGCCACTGAAGAGAGAAGAGCTAGGGTTAAGGGATGGAGTAGTAGGGGCTCTGATCCTCACAAAGTCCCTTCAGTCTCACCACTGGAAAATGAAGAGGTTGCACTGCATAGGTGGTTCCCAAGCCTGGCTGCATGACAAATGCCATAAGCACCCAGTTAAAGACTTAACTGACTGGGCTCCTGTCTAAACCCACACACCAAGATTCTGTAGGTCTGGGAGCCTGGCTTCATTGGAGGTTCTGCTGCTCAGATATATTTAACGCCATTTTCCTAGACTCACTCCGGGATTTTCCTGATCGACTTCTCTATTCATCATCTTACCTTTCTGTAGGGGAATGAGCAGTAAATACAATATCAGCAGGTATGAAAAGGCTCCTGTTATTGTTATCTGTGTAAGCAATTATAGTATGATCTCATTACTTCCCTCTCTCATGACTGCTTCCTTTCTTCCTCTGAACACAAGGAAGAGATTAAATAGCTAAAGAGAGCAAATTACTACATTCTAATGCAGAAGGCTCTTGGATCAAACCCACTATTTCTCTGTGTAATTTCTGATGGCCTGTAAATTGACCTGATCAGACTGGAAACTTGTGTGCTATCTAAATAATCTGCTTGATATTCTGTAACATTACTCCAATTACTCATCCTTTCAATAAATTTAATCTATTGATTTGGATGCCTTATTCTATTTCACACTCTCTTTCTTGCTGAAGAAAAGTGAAAAAAGACTCATAATGAAATAGACTTAAAATGCTCAAGGCAATTTCCCTTCCCTGACAGCCCCTTATACCAAACCCAGACATGATAATAAGCATGAAAAACTGCTGTATTTTCAGGTAAATGAATTTTGAATTTGAGAATGGACGTAGATGGCTTTTACTGACGCGTGTGCTGTACATTTCACAATGTGCAATCGTAAGTGGAGACTGATACTCAGTCTTTTACAGGATCGGTTTAGACCATCTATTTCTCTGTACTAGCTCAGCATACGTTTTCTGTGAAGCACGAGAAGCAAACGTTGTGTGTTCACTTGCTCAGTCGTGTCTGACTGTTTGTGACCTCATGGATTGTAGCCTGCCAGGCTCCTCTGTCCATGGGAGTTCCCAGGCAAGAATACAGGAGTGGCTTGCCACTTCCTTCTCCAGGGGATTTTTCTGACCCAGGGACTGAAACTGCATCTCCTGCATTGGCAGAGGGGTTCTTTACCACTGAGCCACCTGGCAAATCCCCAGAAGCAAATATTTTAGTTCCATGCTGTAATTACTCAGCTCTGTTACTATAATACAAAAAGTACCCGTAGATAATATGTAAACAAATAGGCATGGTTAGTTTCAAGAAAACTTTATTTACAAAAACAGAGTGAATTATGTCAATTCTCAAATTCAAAATTCATTCAGACTCATCTCAGAAAAAATGGACTGAGATGACATGTGCGGACACTTGGGCAATATTGTTGACAACATATTACAGTTTGTTGTCACTTTTGTTTTTATTTTCAGCATTTTTCTCAGGGCACTTTATTTTTATGCTGAATATCTGCATACTGGAATTAAAAAAAAAAAAAAAAAAACCCAAACCTCAGTAGGTTCCCAGGATTTGGTTATTAGGCCTTTCTTTTCTAAAGTTCTAGAAGCAAAATGCTTTACCCTCATTACTACTAAAACCAATTCTCTTTAGAGATTTAAAAATATTTGAAGGGAACTATATCCCTGCCCTTTTAAAGATCAAAAGCCATTTGTATCAGCAGAAAATAAAGTTGTAAAATTCCCATAAGACAAAAGCTATAAGTTAAAAAAATGATCTTAAATAATTCTATGAAAAATAAATTCTACCCAATGAAGTATTTCAAAGGAAGAAATGATGTAGACCTGTGACTTCGTATAGACCTTATGAAAACTGGAGTAAAAATTGGAAGAACTATTGCTAGGGAAAAAAAGAGAAAAATCAGGGATGGATCATGTTACTAGAAGCTGTTATTCCCTAATCACATCAATTTATGTAAAAACAAGTTAGGGCCTTGGGGAATATGACTAAGATAAAGTCAAAATGTATTCTCATTGTATATTTCTATTTGATGTTGTTGTTCTGGCAGTGTCTGACTCTTTGTGACCTCATGGAGCCCAGCAGGCTCCTCAGTCCTCCACTATTTCATGTCCATTGAGTTGGTGATGCTATTTCATCCTCTGCTGTCCCCTTCTCCTTTTGCCTTCAATCCTTCCCAGCATCAGGGTCTTTTCCAATGAGTCAGCTCTTCACATTAAGTGGCCAAAGTATTGGAGCTTCAACTTCAGCAACAGTCCTTCCGATGAAAATCCAGGATTGGGTCTTCAAAAAATATTCACCTTTTAGGGAAAGGGTGAACGACTAGCAGGGTCTCCTCAGAGATCTTAAGGCATTTTGATTTCAATGTTTGTGCCAACTTCTGACCCAAGTTTTAGTAGACTGATTGACTGATCCATTGATTGATTCATTGCCTGCTGCTGCTGTTGCTGCTGCTAAGTCACTTCAGTCGTGTCTGACTCTGTGCAACCCCATAGATGGCAACCCACCAGGCTCCCCCGTCCCTGCCTGCTGCTGCTGCTGCTAAGTCGCTTCAGTCGTGTCCGATTACATGGCAAATATTCTGCTAAGCACTGTAATGGTAGTCTCTATATTGTGGGTCAATATCGCTGCTAATAGTGTTTGCCTTTGCTGCAGGCACTCACATGATGTTATATTCCATCCCAAAGGCCTCATCACGTCTACCTAAACTGTTAGTTTCTATGATCAAAACCCATTCTGCTAACAATACAGAATAGGAATGTCACATTTCCACAAGAGTCATTCAGTGTTACTTTTAGTGAGATTACTTATTCTTCAAACCTCGCATGTCTATTGAAGGCCTACATGGGCCTGATGGCATGTAGACACAAGGAACACAAAATGAATGAAACACAAAACCTTGCACTAGCAGGAGAAACACATATGATCAAAATGTCTTATATGGGGACAAAGACTTCAGTAAAATACAACAGCCAGTGTGGACTCAGGGGAAGAATTTGGGAGCTTTGTCACGGATGGCAGTCTTCCTTGAAATGACACTTGATTTGAAACTTATGGGTAAACGGGGCTATTATCACCCTTTTGGTAAGGCCAGCTCCATTATTTATGATAGATTCTTCTTTCAAGGTGTCAGTTCTGATGTCCACCTCCTGTCGGAGACTCAAGAAGACATTCAAGTGGATCTTCTTCCCCAAAATCCTTACTCAAAGAAAATTTAGTCCTATTCCAAAACTAGACTGAGTACAAAGCTCCTTTACTGTTAGCAAATCCTAAGACTGTAGGAATCGGGACTTTTGCTTGTGTTTACATAAACCCTCCAATACACTTCTTTATCATTTCTCCACCGGATTGCTTTGCAAATGGATCTCCTCCTTGTTGGTCTGATTTGACAGCTACTATCCTTAAGCAGAAGGTTCTATTCACTGGGTTCTTTAACATCTTTCTGTGAGCTCCATTATTTTTCTCTTTCTGTTCAGATGATACATTTAAGGAGTTGGATGCATCTGGTCCCATCACTTCATGGGAAATAGATGGGGAAACAGTGGAAACAGTGTCAGACTTTATTTTGGGGGGCTCCAAAGTCACTGCATGCAGATGGTGACTGCAGCCATGAAATTAAAAGACGCTTACTCATTGGAAGAAAAGTTATGACCAACCTAGACAGCATATTGAAAAGCAGAGACATTACTTTGCCAACAAAGGTCCGTCTAGTCAAGGCTATGGTTTTTCCAATGGTCATGTATGGATGTCAGAGTTGGACTGTGAAGAAAGCTGAGCACTGAAGAATTGATGCTTTTGAACTGTGGTATTGGAGAAGACTCTTGAGAGTCCCTTGGATTGTAAGGAGATCCAACCAGTCCATTCTGAAGGAGATCAGCCCTGGGATTTCTTTGGAGGGAATGATGCTGAAGCTGAAACTCCAGTACTTTGGCCACCTGATGCGAAGATTTGACTCATTGGAAAAGACTCTGATGCTGGGAGGGATTGGGGGAAGGAGGAGAAGGGGACGACAGAGGATGAGATAGCTGGAATGGTATCACTGACTTGATGGACATGGAGTCTGAGTGAACTCCGGGAGTTGATGATGGACAGGGAGGCCTGGTGTGCTGCGATTCATGGGGTCGCAAAGAGTCGGACATGACTGAGCAACTGAACTGAACTGAAATAGCAAAAAACAAACAAGCAAAGGTATAAAGGAAGAAACATTCAAGAGGGACCAACCAGAGAAAAATTTCTCTAATATAAATGGAAGTAAAAAGTGGCACACAGAAGTGGATACCCAGACTATAAGTTGGGAGGAAATAGGAGATAAAGCTAGGGAAACAGGCAAGAGGCAAATAATGAATTTTTTTATATCCCTTGCTCCGGATTTTGAGCTTCATCCTTAATGTAATAATAATAATAATAAAATGAAAGATTGTAAGTGCTTCAGTGAAACAAGGAGATAACTCATTTTTTTTTTCTTAAATTACTTTGCTGACAATAGTGAGAATAAATTGAAGGAACTCAAAAGGAACAACAGGTTTGAAAGCTATTAGAAAAGCTCTAATGAGGAGGAACTAACCTGGGGCTGGACTACAGGGAATCAAGAACAAGCAGAAAATGAGGAAATATTTTTAAAGAGGTGAAAATTGAGAAAGACTTTGTTGGATGAATGAATTCATTCATTCATGTTCTCGTTCATTCATCTGTTTGTTCATTCATCTGTTTGTTCATTCATTTATTCAATAAATATTTTTGATTGCTATGTGCCCAGCATGTATGTGCAAAGCTGTGAATAAAACAAATGCTTGGCTCACATTTAGTTTACAGCATAACAGGGGAAGAAGCAAATATCAGCAGCATTATTAGAAATAAAATAATTTAGGGTTAAAGGAGGGCTTTTTATTTTAATGGGGTTGTCAGAAAGATGTCCCTGAGAAAGTGCTATTTGTGAAAGCACCTGAAAAAAGTGAGGGAATGAAGCTGAAATAGAGTTAGGGCCAGAGTTAGGGCATGTCAGAGGAGTGTTGAAAGAGGAGGAGCAGGCTGGAAGGAACTGCATTTGCTGAAACTGTCCTTTCCCTCCAGTGTCCCTATTCCTTTGGGCCCCAATCATGAAACTTTCCTTGCTCTCTGTTCTGAGGGTCTGGAATGGTCTATTGGCTTATTTTTAGCTATTAGAATCCTAAAGGCACAAGGTGTGCTGGTTGTGCTTAGCCTTTGGAAATAGCAGGCATGTGAAGGATCTCAATGCTTCATTTTTATCTTCAGTGCTGTTTTTTGCTTTCTTTCTTTAAAAAAATTCCTACAGAGGCTATTTATTACACAGCAGCAGCAGGCGTGCACCAAGCAGAATTGCTTTTCATAATAAACCTATTCATCTTCTGGCATGTCAGAAATTTCTCAAATTGATACTTATAATAAATATGATTAATACCATATTGTATTTCAGTTGTTGCTGTAAAATAATTGGGAACAAATATCGTATTGTGATGTTGACAGTGTCGGGTCGGTTAGTGCCAACTGGCGAGAGCAACCAACTGTATTTCATTAACAGCCACGTTTGTACAGTGCTATTAAGTTTTTTATAATCCCTTTACTCGGGGCTGATCATTCATTCTGTTAGACAAATTCTTGCAACAATCGCCCTGGAAGTAAATCTGCTGGCAACAATCTCAGCAAGATGGGCTCCTCTGGAGGACGCTAGGTTTCCTGCCTGTGGAATGTGTTGGGCAGGTATTGTGATGCAGAGTTTGAGGATTAAGGGCCAATCAAGGATATGGAAAAGGGGGTGATAAAGAATCTGCCTGCCAGTGCAGGAGACCTGTGTTTGATCCCTAGGTTGGGAAGATACCCTGGGGGAGGAAATGGCAATTCACTCCAGTATTCTTGCCTAGGACATCCCATGGACAGAGGAGCCTGGTGGGCTACAGTCCATGGTTTCGCAGAGAGTTGGACATGACAAAGCACATGAGCGCATGAGTACAAAAGGTGATTACATTTCCGGTGGCAGGAGGGGGAGGAAGATAAGAACCCCTTAGGCTTCTCCAACCTTACCTGCATCCCCCTTGGTAACATTTACTGCTTCTGCCATATAATTACCGGATAGCTCTCCAAACACATTATTCTGTTTCCAGACTCCTGACTTTTGCAAAATGCAATGATCACTTCCTTATATGGTCTTTTTGCTTCTTTGAAAATCTAACTCTTATTCATCCTCCCAAACCTGGTTCAAGGGTCATTTCCTCCTAAGCCATCTTCAGCGCTTGCCCACCCTGTGCACTGGGCTATGATGACAGTGGATGATCTTGCCCATGACCATACATCTGAGAGTGTATTGTAATTACTTGGTTTCATGTGTGTCTCACCAACTCAATGGACATGAGTTTGAGCAAGCACCAGGAGTTGGTGATGGACAGGGAAGCTTGGTGTGCTGCAGTCCATTGGGTGTCAAAGAGTCGGACATGACTGAGTGACTGAATTGAACTGAACTGATGTGTGTCTCTCAAGTTCTCCCTGAAGACAGGACTTGGACCAGGTAGAAGGTGGCTTGGCTGAAAGAATGTACTCAGTAATTGCTGAACTGAACTAGAATGAGGGGCACCTAGAAACAGTTTGGGTATAATGGGACCAAAGTTGCTGACCAGTCTAGTGGCATGCACAGAATATCCCTTTTGCATAAATTGCTAAAGGCTTTGCCAAGGGCTGTAGAAAACTTTAAGATATTTTTCATAGCTATACCTTAAAATGTACATACATGAAATATAGAGGAATAACACATTTACTTAGAATCATGGATTCTCAGCTTGGTAAAAATTTTAGATAATTTCTCCTAAGTCTGTATTGAATCACTAAGATTTCTAATAGGAGAGATTTTCTTGAGCCCAGCCTTGACCTTACTCCATTTCATGTATCCATTCAACACTTAGGTTCTGAACTCCATGATCTGTCAAGATCCTGGCCTGGGCATTGAGGATAGAATACTGGGATACAGCTAACAAGCATGTGTCTGTGTTCAGTTGTGTCTGACTCTTTGTGATCCTGTGGGCTGTAGTCCACCAGGCTCCTTCATCCATGGAATTCTCTAGGCAAGAATACTGGAGTGGGTTGCCACTTCCTCCTCCAGGGGATCTTCCCAACCAGGGATCGAACCCCCGTCTCTTGCATCTCCTGCATTGGCAGGTAGGTTCTTTACCACTAGCACCCCCTGGGAAGTCATAGGCCTACATTCAAAGTAGCTTATGGTCTTATGTACATATATGGGGTAAGGGGCTGCAGATAGCCATCAACCAAGTCATTATACAAATAAATATGTAATTATGTGTATGTATATATATATATATACACACACACACACACACACCATAAACTGCAATAAAAAGTTTCAAGTTGATAGGAATATATCAATGGTCAATGGAAGAATCTGATTTTATCTGAACTGAATTCCCACAAATAAATAGAAGTCCACCTGGTAAAAGGAGGTTGGAAGGCAGAAAATGTTCAGGCAGAGGGAACTGCTTGCCAGATGCTAGGCTACCAGAAGGAGCAGGTGACGTTTAGAGCACTGGAGGTTGGCTTGGGAAGCTGGAACACAGGAATCTGGAGAGATTGGCAGGGAGAAGACCAATGAAGGACTTTGAGACTAGCCTATAGTTTTGGTCTTTGTTCTCAAAAGTGATGGGAGGCCTTCCAATAGATTTCAACTGGAAAGTGATATTTGGTCATGTTTTGTCTAGAGAGAGCTCTCAGTCTTCAATCGGCTACAGTAGGAAAAGTAGCAAGTGCAGAAGAAGAGCAACAAGTCAGGAGGCCCTGGCGGTGGTCCACGTGCTCGCATGATGACAGTAACATCCGGGGATGAAGGAGAGTTGGTGTATGTAGGAGACATTTATGAAGATACCGTGCCAGGAATTGGTGATGGGTTAAATAAGGATGAAGAGGAAGAGAAACTACTGAGGATAACCAGATTTTCTGGGGTAAATGTAAAGATGTGATGAGACGAGATGAAGGTTTGTGGAGAATCAGACTCTTCGGATTCAAGAAGGCCCCCAGGATTTGCATTTTCGACAAGAATTCCAAGTAACTCTTAGCCAGTCTCATACAGGCACAGCCAAATGGAATTTGGTTATCTTTGAATTGATGCCCTAAAACAACCCAAGTTTCCAGTCCATAGTGAGTATTAAATTTTCCCATTTGTCACCTTCAAATTTTTGCATCTGAGTCTCAGTTCTTGCTGGCATTATTTTTTCTCAGCCCCACTTGACCTTTTAGTTCAGGGTTGTGTGAGAAGGAAATGAGGTTCTTTATTCACTTATTAAGTGCCTAGGAGTAGATAATGGCAACCCACTCCAGAACTCTTGCCTGGAAAATCCCATGGCTGGAAGAGCCTGGTAGGCTGCAGTCCATGGGGTCGCGAAGAGTCGGACATGACTGAGCGAGTTCACTTTCACTTTTCACTTTCATACATTGGAGAAGGAAATGCCAACCCACTCCAGTGTTCTTGCCTGGAGAATCCCAGGGACAGGGGAGCCTGGTCGCACAGAGTCGGACACGACTGGCGTGATTTAGCAGCAACAGAGCTTCCCAGGTGGCGCTAGGGGTAAAGAATCTGCCTGCCGACGCAGGCCTGCGTAACAGTGGGTCTTGTTTCAAGTGGCGCTCCCAGTTCTGTCTCAGGGGCTACATGGTTCACTTGCCATTTGGGATATAACTTGTGGAAACAGAAAATCACATGAGACAGACGCAGCTATTTTCAACTGCACTGTCATTTCTTGTTTTTATATATAAGTACTATTTTTCCATTTATTAAGTAAGTCCATGAAGATGTTTGAGTGCATCCTGTAGGTCCATATGTCAGGTTATTTCCACATCACTCTCACTCCATTGATTTCTGTATTGGTCAGTACTCTCTTTACTGCGAATGCTATAACCTACCTGAAGTGGTTTAGTCAGAAGGCGGTATTCATGGGGAGAATACTGGGGGAATCTCACATAACCACAGGCTGGACAAGATGGCCCAGCCTCAGGGTCTAAAAGACTTGTATTCCAAGCCGCTTACTCTTGTCTCTGTCTCTCTCTGAGGGCCAGATTATTCCCTTCTATGCCAGGTTCACTTCTATCAGGGTGGGGAAGAGGATGCCAACACGTTCTGAGTTTCATATGCCGTATATCTCCTGCTGTCATAGGAAATCTACATTTCTTCTCTGTATTCTAGTTTCAGTAATTCCTGGGAAATTCTCTGATTGATCAGCCTTGGATCATCTACTCACTTATAGCCCAACTGACGGTGACCACAGGACGCAGGGTACTAGTGTAGAGACCTATCAATGCATTTATTTCATCATGATGCTTTCTTGAGTAGGAGAGAAAGTGTTGGAGTTACTTAGATCAAACACACTCGAAATATAACATTTTAGATATAACTAGGGAGTGAAATACCTAACTGAACACAATTCTGTATGATTTCCAGGGTTGTTACTTTGTTTAAAATAATTCAAGGGCCTTATTTGAGCCAGGACTGCTCTAAGCACTGAAAATAAAGTGGTGACTAAGATAAAATCCTGTTTAAGATAAAATCCTGTTATCATGGAGCTTATATTAAGTAGGAAAGATAAAAAATATTTAAATAAAGAATAAAAACACAGAAAGTGATAAGTACTAAATAGAGTATTAAAATAATGAAAAAGGTGAGTGAGTGCTTTAATTGGAGTGGGAAGGAAAACATCTGTAAGGAGGTGATGTTAAGCTGAAACTTGAATAATTTGGTGAAAAAAAGAGTGTGCCAGATGGAGAGAGTAGCCAATCAGTGCAAAAGCTCTGTGGCTGGAATGAGCCTCTTCAAGGGGTGAACAGAAGATCACAGGGGCTAAAGTGCTATAGTGTTGGCACGAAACTTCAACCACAAATCTTTGAGGCTCTAAGTATCTGTTCTCTCTGCTCAATCTCAGCTGTTCTGCTCAGAACTGAGGCAAGAATTAGCAAGGAAAAGCTTCTCTGATCCACGCCAGTCAAATACAGATGTGAGAGTTGGACCATAAAGAGGGCTGAATGCCGAAGAATTGATGTTTTCAAACTGTGATACTGGAGAAAACTCTTGAGAGTCCATTGGACAGCAAGGAGATCAAACCAGTCAATCCTAAAGAAAATCAACCCTGAATATTCGTTGGAAGCACTGATGCTGAAGCTCGAACAGTTTGTGAAGGGGCAATTCACTGGAAAAGACCCTGATGCTGGAAAAGATTGAGAGTTTGAGGAGAAGGGGATGACAGAGGATGAGTGGATGGCATCATCAACTCAATGGACATGAGTTTGAGCAAACTCTGGGAGATACCGAAGGACAGGAATGCCTGGTGTGCTTCAGTCCAAGGGGTTGCAAAAACAGGACTGAACAACTGAACAACAACAATCTTCTCTGACTCTCTTTTTGTACATCAAAGAAATGTCTATGAGAATCATTCATCCAGATACATACATATTCCTTCAGCCCTACTCTACCTTACATACTTTCAGTGATAGAAAACTCATGACCATTTAATTTTTAGATAGGTCTGGTTTTTAAAAAATCCTTTCCTCTTTTGAAAATGTAAATCTTATTTCTACTTATCATATTTCCTGCATACTGGAGCTCATGTTGCTTTTCTTAACAGGCAGGATAAAGCTAGTCCTTCCCAACTGTGTGTTGAGTATCTGAATTTAATGCCTGCATCTCTTCTCTTCTTCTTGAGAAGCACTAGCAGATTCCTTTATTATTTCTCATAAGTTGTAAAGACTCTGACTACCCTGGATAACCCCACACCAACCACTGAACCCCTTAAGAGTCTTGCCTTATGAATGCAGCCCATGCGTGATGAATATTATCATCAGGAAACTCTCTGGCATCTGAGTTGGGGAAATCAGCCCAAATATTCTGCAGTGGTGATGCATGCTCTGCTGCATTGTTCCCACATAATTAGAACCCCTGGAGCAGTGGGCTCCTTGAATGCATGGGCTCCCAGTCTCTTGTCCCCAAGCATAGGGGTTCTTGACAAGGAAGAAAGTTGGCAGGAAAGGCGTAGAATATGCATTTTCATATAAATATATATATAATATATATATTCTGATAGAACATATATATTCCAAATGGAATATATATATAACATATAAAACAAAAATATATATGTATACATATAATATATATATATGCACATAGTATGTAGATGTGTATATATACCCACATGTACTTAAGTATACATACTTACATGGTTCGGTCAATGTAAGTTCAGCTTATTTTATCATGTGTCTCAGATGGTAAAGAATCTTCTAGGAAACCTGGGTTCGATGCCTGGGTCAGAAAGATCACCTGGAGAAGAAAACGGCAACCCACTCCAATATTCCTGCCTGGAGAAGTTCATGGACAGAGAAGCCTGGAGGGCTACAGTCCATGGGGTTGCAAAGAGTCAGACTGACTGAGCAGCTAACACTTTCTTTCGAGGGACAGAGTAGCTAAATAATTTAAACTACAACCTTGAAAATTTTCAAGGGTCACAATCATCAAGAGGAAATGAACTATCAACAACAATGAATTTAATGAAGTTGGGAAGTAGAATCATTTATCGGAACATGTATTACAGTTGCAGGCAATGGCATAAAAAGGAATAGAATGGATCTTGGATTTCTAGTGAAAGCTCAAATATTCAAGTCAGTAGTATTGCTTTGCTTCTGTATAGAAGAGGAACTGCTGCCTGACTGGTTCTGTGACTGTGAATCTGAGTAAGACTGTGAAGGAAATAGAAGGAAAGTGATACTAACTGAGCTAGATCTGGCGCATTCAGACGCACGCTCTCATTTCACCGTACCGTTGCCCTGCAAGGAGATTTTACTGTTCCCATTGTCCAGATGAGGAAAGTGAAAAGTAAAGAGCCCCAGACATTTGGGTGAAAGCCCCAGTATTTGGGTGAAAGCTGAGTCCAGTGACCTCTGCCTGGCTCAAAAGATCTTTTAAGCATCCCATTTGTCAGTCTCTGGAATCCTCTGTCAAGTCCTGCTTCCTCAGCTCCAAAGAGCAGAGGTTATTAGAGAGAGGGACTGGAATGACTTCACTTCCAGTTTCTAATTTTTCTTTTCCTCTGTCTCTTTTCTCCTTCATTTCACCTTTCAAAATAATTCCTCCAATCACATTTCCTTTCCAAATTTCCTCTTGGCCCATGTACTGGTTCCTCTGGTATGACTGTTACAAACAGCTCTCATCCAAACTGGCAAATTGAAAGAAATATGTTACTCCCCGAGAATAGTTAACTCTTTGTTAATTGTAGGTTTGGAAAGGGATAGAAGCAATTTTTAAAGCCTAGCCAGGAATTGCAATATGGCACTTAATTTATCAATACAAATGGCTTTGGTTTAGTGGGTATTTGAAGAATGATGTTAAAAGTGTCAAGAAGACCTTGATTTCGTTCTCTTTTCTAATTTTTATTTTATATTGAAGTAGAGTTGATTAATGATGTGTTAGTTTAAGGTATACAGCAAAGTGATTCAGTTATACATATACATGTATCTATTTTTTTTCAAATTCTTAACACTCAAAAATGCATTATTAAAAATGTTTATAAGGAATCAATATAGTGGAAGTTCTTTGAAATATAATCCATGAAATTTCTAAATTTCCACATATTATATTAAACATTTATCAGTTGCCATGACTTTATCTTCATGTCTGATAATATATTTTTGAAAGTCTTAATAAATAGATGTATCTTCAGTGACAAAGGACATTTTGCTAAATTTCTATTTCTTTCACGTGCCATCTGCACCATCTGGTGCACTCATTCACTGATTTAGTTATTTCCACAATTAATATTTTTGGGATACCTATTATAGATCAGGCATGTGCTACATACCAGTGATAGGGTCAGGAGAAGAGAAATGTATTTCTAATGTCATCAAGTTTCAGCCTCTGTGAAGAGAAACCATAAAATGTGTAATAATCATTATAATAACAACAACTAGTCTAATAATAACAAACAATGAATGAAACCATTATAGGGAAAAGAGCTATGCAGGAAATGAGAGAGTAATGGGGCTGGGGATGTGCTGTTCTAGTTAAGTGGTCAGGATTAGGATGTGGCATTAAGAATGAGACCATATTCACTCATCTGTAGATGGACATGATGGTTGCTTCCATGTCCTGGCTACTGTAAACAGAGCTGCAATGAACACTGGGGTGCGTGCATGCTAACTCGTTTCAGTGGTGTCCAACTCTGCAACCCTATGGACTGTAGCCCATCAGGCTCCTCTGTCCATGGGAATTCTCCAGGCAAGAATACTGGAGCCAGTTGTCATGCCATGCTCCAGGGGATCTTCCCAACCCGGGGATCGAACATGCATCTCTTGCATCTCCTGCATTGGCAGGTGGGTTCTTTACCACAACCACCACCTGCAAGCCGAAACATTAGGGTACATGTGTCTTTTTGAATTATGGTTTTCTCAAGGTATGTGCCGAGTGGTGGAACTGCTGGGTCACATAACAGTTTTATTCTGCTCAACCTGGTGCTCTGTAACAACCTAAAGGGGTGAGATAGAGGGAGGGGGGTGGGAGGGGAGGCTCAAGAGGGGGGGGATATATGTACACTTATGGCTGATTCATGTTGTTGAAACCAACACACCATTGTAAAGCAATTATCCAACAATTAAATATAAATTAAAAAGTAAAAACAGGGGAAAAAAAGCTTGAGACCTTAGGAATGAAAAGGACTCAGTCATGTAGCAGAAAGAGTAGGTAAACAGCCTTCATTCCTCTTGATAACAATGATGAGCCCTTAATTCAATGCAATGGCAGGAGTACAGAGACCACCACTGAATTTGCACAAACCATACAGCAAACCAGCTGCACCATGGAGATTAGAGGCTGCAAAATCCTGCTTCCTGACTCTGAGCATTTTGACTCTTCTCACTAGCCTGTTTCCTGTTTTCCCCATTTTGCCTTTCTTTTTTTGCTTCTCTCTCCCTCCCATGTCATTTCCACTGACCAGCTAGATCTCCCTTCTTTCTACCCTGGACAATATAGTTGGAATAAACAAATGTACAGAATGGCCTTAGACATGTTTATAGGGTGGGCTGGAAAATCTCAAAAGCAAAGAGCGGCAGAGGCCTGGGGACCCTCAGCCAGGCAAGCTTTACATTGTTTCTAGGACAGAAGGCGGGTCCCCTGCCTCAGCTCGTCTGTGCCTGGTTCTCTAATAATGGAGTGTTAGCTAATTTGTGCTTCGTTTACATCAATGCAAGTAGGAGCACAAGACACAGAAACAAAGCGATGTGCCAGCAGTTAAGTCTAAGTGAGGGTTCAGAGCCATCATTCCAAAGGCTGTGCAGTAGCATTTAGAACACATCCTAATGACTAAGGCCTATATCCTTGGGCGGGTCAGCTCCATATAAGACATCTGGCATGTATTTTCTGGTCTAAAATTGTAGCACTTCCTCCTCAAGCAATTTATATTTCTAAGAAGATGGGAGAGAACTTGATAAAGCACCATCCGACCATTTCTTTGTCACTTAAATATAAAATAAAAATTAAAAGTCCAGAACTGTTATTACATTGGGGTTTTAAATAAAATACATAGGAGTAAAGGAAGTTTGCCAAAATAGTAAGCGCAGACGTGTTTCATTTGCTCACCGTTCTGATGAGTATTATGCATTGAGAGGACACCACGGAAGTCATTTACTTTTTTAATTAAAGTCATGCTAGATCTAGGGATATTATCTGCTACATGAAAGGCTTGATACCTTCATCCCCCCTTTTTCAGCACCTGAAAACAATCAAGTCAGATGGTTCTTCTTGGTTCCTCCCTGAATCCTATGGGAAACATCATAAAGCAGAAGGCAAAGAAAACCAACTAAAGGCAGGGTTCACCCAGAGAACTTCTTGAGGCTCACACAGAAGCTTCTAGTCAATCTGTGTTTGTCACTAGCACCTGCCAGATGGGAATTTCACTTTGTGAATGTCAAAAACGGAAGAAAGGGCAGAATCTTGCCTACGTGCTAGTCGCTCAGTCGTGCCCGACTCTTTGCAACCCATGGACTACAGCCCACCAGGCTCCTCTGTCCGTGGGATTTTCCAGACAAGAATACTGGAGTGGTTTGCCATTTCCTTCTTCAGGGGATCTTCCCCACCCAGGGATCAAACCTGGGTCCTCCTGCACTGAAGGCAGATTCTTACCAACTAGGCTACAGCTGAAACGGTAAAGAATCTGCTTACGATGCAGGAGACCAGGGTTCAATCCCTGGGTTGAGAAGTTCCTCTAGAGAAGGGAATGGCAATCCACTCCAGTATTCTTGCCTGGAGAATTCCATGGAGAGAGAAGCCTGGCGGGCTCCAGTCCATGGGGTTACAAAGAGTCGGACACAACTGAGCAACCAACACACACTATGTACAAGTGGGGAAAAGGATGGCCAGGATTCCTTGGCCAAGGAATGAGAGCAGACGCCACTTCCTGTGGCGGCCCCAGCTTCTCCCGAGACCCATACTGACTGGCTGGGTGGCCAAGGAGATTACTGCTCAGAGGACACTGCCCTTTCTGGAGACATCGGGCATCTATATTTAGGTTACACCTGAAGCATCTCCCCAGGAATCCTGTCTTGCTTTTTTGATAAGCTCTCAAACATCTTAGCTTGAATTGGCTAACAAGGGGGAAAATGAATGTGTTCTTTCCTTCCTTAAGTGAATGGCTTCCAAATACTGTTTCCACTGGATTCCTACTTCCAATTCTTCCATGGTGTGTGACTCAAAGAAGAGCAGAGCTGCTGGGATTAGGTTGAGGAGGTGTTCAGTGTTATGCCCTTGTTCCCTGTGGGGACCGCTAAGGTACCTTTGGGTTTCTTCAAATCTAATTTGAAACCTTAGAGAAGTGATGGCTCTCTGCTTGTGGTTTTTAGTTTAGTTTTTTATTTTAACCAGTTCACTTCACATCAATGAATATTTGAGCATTGTCCACCTGAAAAGGGCTTCCCTGATGGCTCAGCTGGTAAAGAAACTACCCACAATGCAGAAGACTTGGGTTTAATCCCTGGGTCAGGAAGATCCCCTAGAGAAAGCATGACTACCCACACCAGTATTCTTGCCTGGAGAATCCCATGGACACAGGAGCCTGGTGGGCTACAGTCCATGGGGTTGCAAAAAGTCGGACACAACTTAGAGACTAACACCATCTGTGAAACTGTGGATGAAGACCTTGAGAGCATGCAGATGTGAAAAGTAGCCTGGACCTGCTCTTTATTCCCTCCTTTGCTGTGCAGGGAATTTATGGACTTGTGTGCATGCTCGGTCACTAAGTTCACTGTTCCTCTTTCTGGAGTGTTCTACTGATGACTAGGCTCTTTCCCTTCACATAATTTCAAATCCTTTGTCACCTCTTCAGAAAAGTCTTTTCAGACCACACCATCAAAAGTAGACAGCCCATGCACATATTTTTGTAATCACAAAAATAATATGTACATGTAAAGTATCAATTCAGTTCAGTTGCTCAGTCGTGTCTGACTCTTTCTGACTCCATGGACTGCAGCACACCAGGCCTCCCTGTCCATCACCAACTCATTGAGTTTACTCAAACTCATGTCCATTGGGTTGGTGATTCCATCCAACCATCTCATCCTCTGTGGTCCCCTTCTTCTGCCCTCAATCTTTCCCAGCATCAGGGTCTTTTCACATGAGTCAGTTCTTCACATCAGAGGGCCAAAGGATTGGAGTTTCAGCTTCAGCATCAGTCCTTCCAATGAATATTCAGGACTGATCTCCTTTAGGATGAACTTGTTGGATCTCCTTGCAGTCCAAGGGACTCTCAAGAGTCTTCTCCAACAAAAGCATTAATTCTTTGGTGCTCAGCTTTCTTTATAGTCCAACTCTCACATCCATACATGATTACTGGAAAAACCATAGCTTTGACTAGATGGACCTTCATTGGCAAAGTAATGTCTCTGCTTTTTAATATGCTGTCTAGCTGGGTCATAACTTTTCTTTCAAGGAGCAAGCATCTTCTAATTTCATGGCTGCAGTCACCATCTACAGTAAATTGGGAGCCCCCCCAAAAATAGTCTGTCACTGTTTCCATTGTTTCCCCATCTATTTCCCAAGAAGTGATGGGACTGGATGCCATGATCTTAGTTCTCTGAATGTTGAGCTTTAAGTCAACTTTTTCACTCTCCTCCTTCCTTTCATCAAGAGGCTCTTTAGTTCTTCTTGGTTTTCTTCCATAAGGGTGGTGTCATCTGCATATCTGAGGTTATTGATATTTATCCTGGCAATCTTGATTCCAGCTTGTGCTTCATCCAGTCCAGCTTTTCTCATGATGTACTCTGCATATAAGTTAAATAAGCAGGATGAAAATATACAGCCTTGACGTACTCCTTTCCCAGTTTGGAACCAGTCTGTTGTTCCATGTCCAGTTTTAACTGTTGCTTCCTATGTAAAGTATATATACATGTATAGATATAGATATATATATATATATATACACACATACATGTGCATATAAATAAACTTGTGTGTATGTATGCATGTAGTAGACAACTTGGAAAATATATAAAGAGAAAACTGTGTATCAGAATACACTGCTACTGTTTTGGCATATATCCTTCCTTCTACATATATTGCTATACAGAGTTGTTGTTGTTTAGTAGAAAAATTCTGTCCAAATCTTTTGGGACTCCATGACTGTAGCTCACCAGGATCTTCTGTCCATGGGTTTTCCCAGGCAAGAATACTGGAGCGGGTTGCCATTTTCTTCTCCAGGGCATATTCTCCAAACCTGGGTCTCCTACATTGCAGGCAGATTTTTAACCACCACAAGACCACTGAATTCAATTATAATTATGTCCTTTTTTTTTTCACTTAACTTTTAATCACAGTTTTTTTGTACTTACCAAGAACCTCTTTTCATTTATAATTTTAAAAGCATGTAATGTTCTATCTTATGGAATTATTATAATTTTCTCAACCCTCTCATTTGACATTTAACTTATTTTCAGTTCAGTTCAGCTCAGTTGCTCAGTCGTGTCCGACGCTTTGCGACCCCATGGATCACAGCATGCCAGGCCTCCCTGTCCATCACCAACTCCGAGTTCACTCAGACTCACGTCCATCGAGTCAGTGATGCCATCCAGCCATCTCATCCTCTGTTGTCCCGTTCTCTTCCTGCCCCCGATCCCTCCCAGCATCAGAGTCTTTTCCAATGAGTCAACTCTTCGCATGAGGTGGCCAAAGTACTGGAGTTTCAGCTTTAGCATCAGTCCTTCCAAAGAACACCCAGGGCTGATCTCCTTTAGAATGGACTGGTTGGATCTCCTTGCAGTCCAAGGGACTCTCAAGAGTCTTCTCCAACACCACAGTTCAAAAGCATCACATTTTCAGCACTCAGCTTTCTTCACAGTCCAACTTTCACATCCATACATGACCACTGGAAAAACCATAGCCTTGACTAGACTGACCTTTGTTGGCAAAGTAATGTCTCTGCTTTTCAATATGCTGTCTAGGTTGGTCATAACTTTTCTTCCAAGGAGTAAGCGTCTTTTAATTTCATGGCTGCAATCACCATCTGCAGTGATTTTGGAGCCCCAAAAAATAAAGTCTGACACTGTTTCCCCATCTATTTCCCATGAAGTGATGGGACCAGATGCCATGATCTTCGTTTTCTGAATGTTGAGCTTTAAGCCAACTTGTTCACTCTCCTCTTTCACTTTCATCAAGAGGCTTTTTAGTTCCTCTTCACTTTCTGCCATAAAGGTGGTGTCATCTGCAGATCTGAGGTTATTGATATTTCTCCCGGCAATCTTGATTCCAGCTTGTGCTTCTTCCAGTCCAGCGTTTCTCATGATGTACTCTGCATATAAGTTAAATAAGCAGGGTGACAATACACAGCCTTGACATACTCCTTTTCCTATTTGGAACCAGTCGGTTGTTCCATGTCCAGTTCTAACTGTTGCCTCCTGACCTGCATACAGGTTTTTCAAGAGGCAGGTCAGGTAGTCTTGTATTCCCATCTCTTGAAGAATTTTCCACAGTTTATTGTGATCCACACAGTCAAAGGATTTGGCATAGTCAATAAAGCAGAAATAGATGTTTTTCTGGAACTCTCTTGCTTTTTCCATGATCCATCGGATGTTGGCAATTTGATCACTGGTTCCTCTGCCTTTTCTAAAACCAGCTTGAACTTCAGGAAGTTCACGGTTCACGTATTGCTGAAGCCTGGCTTGGAGAATTTTGAGCATTACTTTACTAGCATGTGAGATGAGTGCAATTGTGCGGTAGTTTGAGCATTCTTTGGCATTGCCTTTCTTTGGGATTGGTAAGAAAACTGACCTTTTCCAGCCAGTGGCCACTGCTGAGTTTTCCAAATTTGCTGGCATATTGACTGCAGCACTTTCACAGCATCATCTTTCAGGATTTGAAAGAGCTCAACTGGAATTCCATCACCTCCACTAGCTTTGTTCGTAGTGATGCTTTCTAAGGCCCACTTGACTTCACATTCCAGGATGTCTGGCTCTAGGTGAATGATCACACCATCATGATTATCTTGGTCGTGAAGATCTTTTTTGTACAGTTCTTCTGTGTATTCTTGCCAGCTCTTCTTAATATCTTCTGCTTCTGTTAGGTCCAAACCATTTCTGTCCTTTATCGAGCCCATCCTTGCATGAAATGTTTCTTTGGTATCTCTAATTTTCTTGAAGAGATCTCTAGTCTTTCCCATTCTGTTGTTTGTCTCTATTTCTTTGCATTGACTGCTGAGGAAGGCTTTCTTATCTCTTCTTGCTATTCTTTGGAACTCTGCATTCAGATGTTATCTTTCTTTTTCTCCTTTGCTTTTCACTTCTCTTCTTTTCTCAGCTTTCTGTAAGGCCTCCCCAGACAGCCATTTTGATTTTTTGCATTTCTTTTCCATGGGGATGGTCTTGATCCCTGTCTCCCGTACATCATCACAAACCTCCGTCCATAATTCATCAGGCACTCTATCTATCAGATCTAGGCCCTTAAATCTATTTCTCACTTCCACTGTATAATAAGGGATTTGATTTAGGTCATACCTGAATGGTCTAGCGGTTTTCTTCAATTTGAGTCTGAATTTGGTAATAAGGAGTTCATGATCTGAGCCAAAGTCAGCTCCTGGTCTTGTTTTTGTTTACTCTATAGAGCTTCTCCAACTTTGGCTGCAAAGAATATAATCAATCTGATTTCGGTGTTGACCATCTGGTGATGTCCATGTGTAGAGTCTTCTCTTGTGTTGTTGGAAGAGGGTGTTTGCTATGACCAGTGCATTTTCTTGGCAAAACTCTATGAGCCTTTGCCCTGCTTCTTTCTGTATTCCAAGGCCAAATTTGCCTGTTACTCCAGGTGTTTCTTGACTTCCTACTTTTGCATTCCAGTCCCCTATGATGAAAAGAATATCTTTTTGGGGTGTTAGTTCTAAAAGGCCTTGTAGGTCTTCATAGAACCGTTCAACTTCAGCTTCTTCGGTATTACTCGTTGGGGCATAGACTTGAATTACTGTGATATTGAATGGTTTGCCTTGGAAACAAACAGAGATCATTCTGTCATTTCTGAGATTGCATCCAATACTGCATTTTGGACTCTCTTGTTGACCATGATGGCTACTCCATTATTTTAACTTATTTTAACATCTTTTTAAAAACAAATATATTACACTGCAAGAAATAGCTTTGCATATAACAAAAAGGTTAAAGGCAAAACCTAGTATCTCTATTTGCTGATATTCAAATAGGATTGATTTTTCTGGATGACCTACAAGAAGTAGTGCTGAGAACAATCTTAGAGCTTAAAGATGCATGCACATGTATATGTACATGTCTGTGTATATGTGTAATAATAGTAGTAGGAGGAAGAGTAATACATCCATAATTTAGAACCAGAAATGTTAGATCTGGTTAGAGAATCTGCTAAGCTGAACAACAAAAATTACACATGCAATTATACTGAAAGTAGCTAATTTTTAATGTAATTTAAACAAACAGGCAAATTTATTAAATACTCAAACCACTGAGCCCAATTAAATATTTATCTCTTACTAGAATGGACCAAAACAGAGGAAGACATCGTCTATCCTGGTGCTAACACATTTGTGCATGGTTACACGTACACACACTCACCTACACAGTGAGTGAAACCTCCACAAGAGACATATGTATCATATTTCACTTTATGGATAATATTTAAATGAAATATAATTATGGCATAATGATCAGGAAAACTTACTCTGGAGTCAGACTGAATTCAAATTCCAGCTTCACTTTTGCTAACTTTATAAATTTCAGCTGATTTTTTTTACTTCTTTACAATTCAGTCATCTCATCTATAAAATGAGATTTAATGTTATATAGATCATAGACCCATTCCAGTACTCTTGCCTGGAAAATCCCATGGACGGAGGAGCCTGGTGGGCTTGCAGTCCACGGGGTCGCGAAGAGTCAGACATGACTGAGCGACTTCACTTTCACTTTTTCCTTTCATGCACTGGGGAAGGAAATGGCAACACATTCCAGTGTTCTTGCCTGGAGAATTCCAGGGACCGGGGAGCCTGATGGTCTGCCATCTCTGGGGTCGCACAGAGTTGGACACGACTGAAGCGACTTAGCAGCAGCAGCAGCAGATCATAGTTAATTCTTTGATATAGATACAATAAGATAGTACATGTAAAGCCCTTAGTCCTGGCTCATGAGAACTCCTCTGCTGATGGTAGCTATGACTGTTGTTTTATTAGACTAACTTCTTCCATTTATTTTCACTTTGGTATGTACTTTTATTTTGGTAAGTCAAAATTCTCCAAGATTATACCAAGCAGCTTCTGATAGGGCGAGAGAGCTGATCTGACTTTATCCTCTTGAGTATCACTTTACTTTTAAGCCATTAATTCATTCATCAAGCAGCTACTGGATACCTACTATGTTCCAGGCATTGAGCTCTGTGTAAGGGGTTCAGAGAACAATAAAGACGTGATCCCTAGTCTCAGACACGTTTCATCCTATCAACATTTAAAACATTTCTCAGTACATATCAGCACGTCTCTTTCTTGGAGTCATGCCATACTCCCTTTAAAAGCTTGGCTAAGCTTGTGCAAAATTTCTCTGTGTTTCCAGGGCAAACATGAGGTGCAATGAACTTAAGAAAAATATTTACTAAGGAAGAACACAACAGAATTGAACATACAAGCAGTGTCTAGTTAGATATCTTTTCCAGAAGCAGATAACTGTATTGAAAGAAATTTTCTCAAGCCCTAGTCTGGGAATCAGCACTTTGTCCAAATCTTGGCCTCATTTCTCAGAGACCTCTCACTCTCACTTCTCTGGCTTCCATGAAGCTAACCATTGTCTCTTTTGCCTTGTCTCTAGCAAGATGCAAAAACTTTTCCTCCCATGAATGTAAAACCTTTTCCTAACTTGTTTTCCCCAGCCTGGGTCCTCTAGAGTCAGGGAGCAATTCTATCAGACATTCATCCCAATGACCCTCCCCACCTACTCTGCCAGCACCAGTCACTCTCAAACCAACAACTGTGCTGGATGTTTCCATCCCAACAGAGATGTACCCAGGCCACTGAAAGGCTAAGGGAGGTGCTCCCCAACAGAAATTATAATGTGAGTCATATTTACAATTTAAATGTTTTGGACATCACCTTAAAAAAAGTAAAATGATGAGGACTTCCCTGGTGGTCCAGCAGTTAAGAATTCACCTGCTAACGCAGGAGCAAAAGTGTGACTCCTGTTCTCAGATGATGCCACAGGACATCTAGGCTCATGTACCACAACTATCAAGTCTGTGCTCTAGTGTCCAAGAGCTACAACTCCCACAACAAGACAAGCCACTGAGATGAGAGACCTTCACACAGCAACTAGAGAGTACTCCCTGCTCACCTCAACCAGAGAAAGCCCGCACATAGCTATAAGGACCCAGCACAGCCAAAGATAAATAAGTGAAAATTTTTAAAAAGCAAAATAATCTAGGTAAAAATTAATTTTAATGATGTAATTTATTTAAATCAGTATCAAAACTTTTACTATCTCAATATTTAATTAAATATAAATTATTTATCAGGTATTTTGCATTTTTGTACTAATTCTGAAATCCAGTTTGTATTTTACACTAACAGCATATCTCAGTTCAGACTGGCCACATTTCAAGTGCTCAGTAACCACATGTGACCAATGGCTACCATGTTGGACAGTGCAGACCCAGGAAGTACAAAGACCTTCCCTACACAGCAATGCTAACATATACACTGTAAGAATTCTCCCACCCACCATTACAGGAGGGTCATTCTCTCATAACCTCTTACTTCCTCTCTCTCATGCACCCTTCCAGTACTAATAAATCAACTCCTCGTCCAAGTATCATATCCAAATGATGTTTCCCACAATGCGTTCAGAAAACTTCCATCCATATAACTGTCTCAATCCAGCTCTCCTTATTGTAAGTCACTGTTTCGCATTTCTGCAGCAAATGCCTCAATACATCATCTTTAGTAAACATCGTTAAGAATCTTATTGTACATAATTCCGGGTTGAATACAGATTAAAATGAAACTGGAATATTCTCCATCTACCTTAGACCTGATTATATCTGCAAACCCAACCAGCTTTGCTTGGGTCTTTGCTGATTGTTTCCTTCTGTTAAATATACTTTGTGTGCAGTTAGGAAACTAATTTGAAGGATGAAAAGAACAAACATACACGGCTGTTGTGTTACATGGTTGAACTGATTGATCCGTAAGCCCCAAATAATCAAGCCAGCCCTATAAACAAATAAAAATTAATACTACCAAGACAATCTCCTGGGACCTGAACTCTATCACAAACTTTTACAGAATTAGTTCTCATTTCCCTTCTATTCCATCTTATTTTTCCATGAGAAAATATGCAATGGTCAAGTTCACACAAAAATATGTGGAAAATAGTTTGTGTACTTTTTCTTTCAAGCTTCACCTCTCCTGAGAAGCCTTCCCTAACTTACCCAGGAGTATGGCAGGCGCTTCTAACTTGTGTGCCTGCGGATTTCTGTGAAGATCTTCCAAACCTCCCTGTACCAGACGGTGATGTTTAAAAATGTGGACTCTGGAGCCAGACTCCTGGGTATCGTTCTTGGTTCTTCCATTTACTGACTGTTTAGCCTCAGATCACTTATTTTATCTCTCTGTGCCTCCCTTTCCCCATTAGTAGCACTGATTCTTAGAGTTGCTATGAATACTAAATGAGTTAGTATACAAAAAGCACTTATGACAATTGTCTGGTAAGTATTGAATGTTGGCTGTTATTACTTCATAATTGTTTTTGGATTCTGTTCTCTCAGTGACCACAGCCAACTTTAAATATGGTGTTGGAGAAGACTCTTGAGAGTCCCTTGGACTGCAAGGAGATCCAACCAGTCCTTTCTGAAGGAGATCAGCCCCAGGATTTCTTTGGAAGGACTGATGCTAAAGCTGAAACTCCAGTACTTTGGCCACCTCATGCGAAGAGTTGACTCACTGGAAAAGACTTTGATGCTGGGAGGGATTGGGGGCAGGAGGAAGAGGGGACGAGAGAGGATGAGATGGCTGGATGGCATCACTGACTCGATGGACATGAGTTTAAGTGAACTCCGGGAGTTGGTGATGGACAGGGAGACCTGGCATGCTGCAATTCATGGGGTTGCAAAGAGTTGGACACGACTGAGCAACTGAACTGAACTGAACCCCAATATTAGCAATTTGCAGACAAAACAAGTTCCTTCACTACCTTTCCTATTTAAGTCAATATTGTCATCATTCTCCCTTTTAAATCTGCTTAGAACTTTGGAGGTCCCCACCTCCAAAGGTGGTCCCTCTCAATGTTGTCTTGTGTCCAGTCTGTCATAGGTCTGTTGATGTTTTGCCTTCCTAGTTGCTCCAGGAAAAATCAATAGGAAGATTCCAGGATTTGAAGTCCAATGAGCTATCCTAACTTTGAAATTCATGAGCTGAGTGGTTTGAAATTATTATTCAGCCCTTGATCCTCAACCTCCTCTGATATAGATTCATTTATTTCCTACTTCATATTTTAATTGTATCACATCCTTAAATACATGCTAAAGATATTTCTTAAGCACATGCACTGTATTCAAAGCAGATTGCCCTTTGTAACTATCACTTTAGGGCTGGGAACAACACACACTGCAAAATATTTTCTTTCTTTCTTCCCCATAGAATCCTACAGTCTCAGTACTTAAAATGTCCTTATTGTTGTTTAGTCTCTAAGTCATATCTGACTCTTTTGCAACCCTCATGGACTGTAGCCTCCTAGGTTCTTCTGTCCATCGCATTTTCCAGGCAAAAGTATTACAGTGGGTTGCCATTTTCTTCTCCAGGGGATCTTCCTGACCCAGGGATAGAACCTGAGTCTTCTGCTAGGCAAGTGGATTCTTTACCAGTGAGCCACCTGGGAAGCCCAAACTATCCTTAGAAGTTATTTATTACAATTTATTTATTCAGTGTTTTTTTTTCTAAAAGTCACTTGCAATTTGATTTATCCAGTCTCTCACTAGGAACTTTTTCTGCTTTAGCATCATTGTTGTCAAGAAGTCCTCTCCCTACACTATATCCCATCAATGAATTGATCCACACTTCTTCAGGTATCTTTGAATATGACTTACTACAATCACCACTCTACAAGCCACCAGCTGTCATCCCAATGTACCTTAAAGCCAATATGATGTGTGAAGAAACATCTAAAATTGAGTAATGCCAAGCATGGGGCACACCACTTAGTGTTTTTATAACTGGATATATAATCTAGGTGCACAGATGCTGAGATAAGTGATTGGAGGTGAGAGGACTGATCTGAAACTCTTTTAGAGCCCAGTAATATTTGTTCTTCAAAATTTATGAAGACATTTTAAGAAATGAAGCTGAGTGAATCTTAAGAAATTTGATGAATTATTTCTACTGCTGGAAAAACACTAAAATACATGTTTTTCTTTTCCCTAAATCTCATTAGATGCTCAGACATTTTCCCACATTTCCTAATAACTTATCAGGGTGTGTGTGTGTGTGTGTGTGTGTGTGATGATAATCAGGTATAATAGGAGAGGAAATGCTGGAAAAGTGTTTGACAATTTAATGAGAATTTGTGATATTTGTTTTCCGAGGCTCCACCTTGTGTTAAATTCTGGTGGCAATGCAAATTAAAACCTTCTGTCTTAGACCATCCTGCGTAGAGTTCTGAGATGGTTAATTTATCTATGCTGTGCCTTTGTGTTTTGAGTATTTAGGTTCTGTGACCCGACCTTCTAAAATTTCTAAGTCTTTATGGCATTACCACAGCCCTTGACCAAATCGTACCCTCTAGCACTATGTGCTTGATATAAGATTTCTCCGTAAAACTATGCTATCCATAAAAAAAATTTTTTTTTTAAGTAAAAGAATACAGGCAGCACTATAACGCTGTTTAGTCTTGGTGAACTCATTCACTATTACCAGGAACTGATAAAGTTAGTGAGTTATTTTTTCTGTTTAGAAAATTAGTTTGTTTAAAATTTATAATAGTAATTTTGACCCTGCTGGAGTTGGAGCTAAAGGGGTGGGGAATGGGGAAGGAGGAGAGATGGAATGGGAGACAGGTAGGAAAGGGGTAGAAAATGGAGAAGAAAGAGAGATGGGAAGGGAGGCAGGTAGGAAATGTAACTTACATTATATTGCATTAATTGTAATTTTGTAAGATGGTGCTGTGGAGAAGGCAATGGCAACCCACTCGAGTACTCTTGCCTGGGAAGTCTCATGGACGGAGGAGCCTGGTGGGCTGCAGTCCATGGGGTCGCAAAAAGTCGGACGCAACTGAGCGACTTCACTTTCACGCACTGGAGAAGGAAATGGCAACCTAATCCAGTGTTCTTGCCTGGAGAATCCCAGGGACGGGGGAGCCTGGTGGGCTGCCATCTATGGGGTCACACAGAGTCGGACACGACTGATGTGACTTAGTAGCAGCAGTAGCAGCAGGAAAGGAAGTTCTTGATATTTCAACCAGGCATAAAATCATCATGTTATAGGCATTCTAAACTTTGAAATAAAGGAGAGGAATTGCCATGGTAAAGTTTCAAGTATAGCTATGTTTTACCCTTTCTTGGGCTTCTGTGATGACCCTATTAAATTATGCACTAACTGTCTAGGAAGATTTTTCTTTTTTTTTAATTTAAATTTATTTATTTTAATTGGAGGCTAATTACTTTATAATATTGTATTGGTTTTGCTATACATCAACATGAATCTGCCACGGGTGTACACGTGTTCCCCATCCTGAGCCCCCCTCCCTCCTCCCTCCTTGTACCATCCCTCTGGGTCATCCCAGTGCACCAGCCCCAAGCATCCTGTATCCTGCATCGAACTAGACTGGTGATCCTTTCTTATATGATATTATACAGGTTTCAATGCCATTCTCCCAAATCATCCCACCCTCTCCCTCTCCCACAAAGTCCAAAAGACTGTTCTATACATCTGTCTCTCTTTTGCTGTCTCGCATACAGGGTTATCGTTACCATCTTTCTAAATTCCATATATATGCGTTAGTACACTGTATTGGTGTTTTTCTTTCTGGCTTACTTCACTCTGTATAATAAGCTCCAGTTTCATCCACCTCACTAGAACTGATTCAAATGTATTCTTTTTAATGGCTGAATAATACTTATGTATATGTATCACAGCTTTCTTATCCATTCGTCTGCTGATGGACATCTAGGTTGTTTCCATGTTCTGGCTATTATAAACAGTGCTGCAATGAACATTGGGGTACACGTGTCTCTTTCCATTCTGGTTTCCTCTGTGTGTATGCCCAGCTGTGGGATTGCTGGGTCATAAGGCAGTTCTATTTCCAGTTTTTAAAGGAATCTCCACACTGTTCTCCATAGTGGCTGTACTAGTTTGCATTCCCACCAACAGTGTAAGAGGGTTCCCTTTTCTCCACACCCTTCCCAGCATTTATTGCTTCTAGACTTTTGGATCGCAGCCATTCTGACTGGAGTGAAATGGTACCTCATTTTGGTTTTGATTTGCATTTCTCTGATAATGAGTGATGTTGAGCATCTTTTCATGTGTTTGTTAGCCATCTGTATGTCTTCTTAGAAATGTCTGTTTAGTTCTTTGGCCCATCTTTTGATTGGGTTGTTTATTTTTGAGCTGCAGGAGTTGTCAGTTGCTTCATTTGCTATTATTTTCTCCCATTCTGAAGGCTGTCTTTTCACCTTGCTTATAGTTTCCTTTGTTGCGCAGAAGCTTTTAATTTTAATTAGGTCCCATTTGTTTATTTTTGCTTTTATTTCCAGTATTCTGGGAGGTGGGTCATAGAGGATGCTGCTGTGATTTATGTCAAAGAGTGTTTTGCCTGTGTTCTCCTATAGGAGTTTTATAGTTTCTGGTCTTACATTTAGATCTTTAATCCATTTTGAGTTTCCCATTCAACCTATTTTCTTGGAAGTGTATAGAGACCCCAGCATTGCTTGTATAGTGTTAAGGCTCCAAATGATAACTTCAGGTGAAGATTTCCTCCACTGTTTGGTATTGACGGTGAGGAGAGGGGGTGAGGTGGATGGTGATGGAAGAGGTGATGAGAGGAAACCCCAATGAGCAGAGGTAAGCAGAAAAAGGGCTGACTTTATCGGGGTCCCTGACAGACATCACAACAGTGCTTAATTACACATCATGTCCTTCAATTCTGCGGTATGCCTGACAAATGAACATTACTGCCCCCGTTTTATTAATGAATGAAATGAGCTGAAAGAGGTTAAATGACCTGCCTAAGGGATAGGATTGTGATTAGGAAGCAGGTCCAAGGAACTCCATCCATTCTTGTGAATGCTGGCTGGTACTAACCTCCCTCTCCTCTGCAAAAGCTTAAGGTTACTTGGGGGGCTATACCCACACCCACCTGGTTTCTAACTCAACATTAAAAAAACTAAGATCATGACATCCAGTCCCATCACTTCATAGCAAATAGAAGAGGACAAAGTGGAAGCAGTGACAGATTTTATTTTCTTGGGCTCAAAATCACTGTGGATGGTGACTGCAGCCTTGAAATTAAAAGATGCTGCTCCTTGAAAGAAAAGCGATGACAAACCTAGACAGTGTATTAAAAAGCAGAGATACCACTATGCCAATGAATGTCTGTATAGTCAAAGCTATGGTTTTTCCAGTAGCCAGGTATAGATGTGAGAGCTGGATCATGAAGAAGGTTGAGGGCTGAAGAACTGATGCTTTTGATCTGTGGTGTTGGAGAAGACATTTGAGAGTTCCTTGGACTGCAAGATCATCAAACCAGTCAATCCTAAGGAAAATCAATCCTGAGATATTCATTGGAAGGACTGATACTAAACCTGAAACTCCAATACTTTGCCTACCTGATGCGAAGAGGTGACTCATTGGAAATGACTGATGCTGGGAACGATTGAAGGCAAAAAGAGAAGGGAGTGGCAGAGGATAAGATGAACAGAGAGAGTGGGTGATAGTGGAAGACTGGAGCCTGGTGTGCTGCAGTCCATGGAGTCACAAGGATCTGCACACAACTTAGCCACTGAACAATGACATGTAGTAGTAGTAGTAGTAGTAGTAGTAGCATTATAGCAAAAATCTTATGCTTTCTTTGTGTTAGGGAGCATTCTCAGTACACAGATTTCTAGTCATTGAATCTTCTCAACAAACACCATGAGGAAAGTACAATTATTATCATCATTTTATAGTTGAGCAAACAACATTGACAGTGATGATTTGGAATAAAAAGTTAAAAAAATAGTAATAATTTGCCATTATTAGTTACATACAATTAATTATTATAATGTCATTCTATAGATGACAAAGTATCCTCCCTTGGTCTTACATGATTGTATTTAATCATATAAAATCTATGAAACAGAAAGTAGGCAAGTTCCACCAATCACCTTGTGTAGGAACTGCCCATGGCAACTGGTGATTTGAACCTTCCAAGGTGATCTTTCCCACTAGAGCATGTCTCCAAATACCAGGAAGTTCTTTCCTCGGTCTGAAACCTGTCTCCCTTCCACTTCCTCTCAGTGCTCCTGGAGTCACCCTCCTGGGCTACATTGCCTAAGTGTAATCCCTTTTCCACTTGATGCCATTTAAATACTTCAAGGTTGTGATTCCATCTCTGAGTCTCCTTCACTCCAGGCCAAATGCTCTCAGTCCCTTCAGCTGTTCCTCAGGCCATGTGGTGCTAAGGCCACACTGTTGTGGATACTTTCCAGTCAGTCATGCCCCTCTTCATCTGAGATAAACAGGGCTGAGAGCACCAATCTAGATGGACAAGAGCTTCAGGAAGGGAGGTAGCCATCCATCTACCAGCTGTCTGACACTGGGGAAAGGATGGACCTTTCCAAGCCGATGTATTCTAGGCTTTGCTTTGGGACTGCTAGTGGGTCTGCGATATGGTGTGACATGATCAATTATGTGAAGCCCCGAACACAATAGTCATTCATACATTCATTTATTCATTCTACAATGATTGAAGAAAGACTATTCTACAGAGAGTTTAAGGAGCCAATACTACATGTTATTGAGAATACAGAATGAGAAGTAGAACCTGTAACCTTGTAGAACACAAATTCCTATATGCTTAAGGTAGAATAATTTGTATTATATCAAGAGTCCTTGATATGTCACTGTCAATCTAGTATTATGATTATTTATGTTACATAATCCATTTCCAATTCTCTTTTTGAAACTAGGTGCCAAGCTTTGGTTTTCCCCATTTTATAGGATCTGAGATCTGTGGACAGACCACCTGTATTGTATCTCAGGCAATTAACTGCATGATTTGGGACAAGTTCCTTAACCCACATCTATAAATTAGGGAAACTAACAGTACATTCCATTAACATTGTAGTGAACATTAAATCAGAAAATATGTACAAGAAGATTCGATCAGTGCCTGGCACATAGCAAACTAGTTAAAGCATTAGTCACTGTGATAATCATTACTGATATTGGCAGTATTACTATTATATTGGCCAATCATTTCGTCCGTTGGTACATTGTATGTTTTTTTAATCCAACTGTTAAATATTTACAGAGCTTCTTTGAGGGATTCTGTTCTCATCTTGGTAGGACAATAGCTTTTTTCCTGATTTCAATAAACTCAGAATTCCATGGAGGAGATGCACACACAAGTAACATACTCTGCTACCATGCTGTAAGGACAATACTAGCATGCGCACAGGGTGCAGAAGAAGAGGGGCCAGGGAAAGGGTAATCTAACTCACGGGATGATGAGATGAGACTACCTGTAGCATCAGGCCTGATGTGTGTTTTAAGAGATAAACTAGAGGTAGCCAATTAGGCTATTTTTTTGGGGGGGGGATCCAATAAATTAACAAATCACATGATAAAATAAATACTTTCAAATACATATTTTCCAAGTGCTCTCTTCATAATATGATTTTTCCTTGGGAGCAGTTCTTTCACTGTAAAATGTCACTTCTACCTCACAGGGACAGATAGAGTGGATTATTTTTACAAACATTTCTGCTGGCTACTGACAATCACTTATTATTACAGAGCAGGTCAGCAAATATGGAATGTTGGCCTTTATTGTAAAAGAGGAATGCACATCTCTTTATTGTTCTACAGCCCCTTCAACATTTTTGCCATTAGGTAATTTCCACAATGAAACCCATAGTGTAAAAAAGATTGCAGTCATTTCCTATCTTATGGAAAATATTACTTTTTATTTCTTGTTTTAGAGACTTTGACAGCATTAAGTGCATTCCATATATAAAGCATTTTTGTTTGGTTTTCCACTCAACTTTGATGCAATAACTTCTCTATAACTTATGCAATAAATAACTTTTCAATGTGGTGCCCTTTTTGTGTTAATTATGCAAACTTATAGTTTCTAATGTGAGAGCTTCTGCGCCAACAATGGTGGCATTTAGGCACTTCTTCCATAAAGTACTGTGTTCATTAAACCAACTACTGTCTGTGAGGACATTTTTGCTTTCTAGGGTCACACGTATTTTTTTTTCATACCCTTTAATACTACATGAGAATCCAGAAAATTCTATAAACAGAGACATGTTGGAAACATTTGTACTTTCATTCCACTTTAAAACATACATTCTGTTGTGTAATTGTTTGAATGTTTATTTCTGTAAATATTTAGCAGCATCATAGTATTTGTTGACAAAGGAATACATCTGGCTTGTTACTATGTTTTTTTCAATTTACTACATCAGCCTGTTTCACTGGATCAGGAGATGGCCACAGAGATATATGACTTTTTGTCTTAAAAGACGCATGTTTGTCTATGACAGATTCGTACTGATGTATGGCAAAAACCATCACAATATCATAAAGTAGTTATCCTCCAATTAAAATAGATACATTAAAATAAATAAGTCAATTTCAAACTGAAAGATAGGTTTCTAAATTATTATTAAGTTGGTTGAAATTTCATTAAATATTAGGATAAGTAATGCATAACTTTAAACACTCCTGAAAAAAACTGTTAACATCTGTCCTCATATTGTTCATACTTTCTTATCGAATGCCCTGCTGATGGCAATGGCTTTGTGCTCTTATTCACCAGCATCTCAAGGCACAGATACNTTTCCCAGCATCAGGGTCTTTTTCAATAAGTCAGTTCTTCACTTCTGGTAGCCAAAGTATTGGAGCTTTAGCTTCAGCATCAGTCCTTCCTATGAATATTCAGGACTGATTTCCTTTAGGATTGACTGGTTTGATCTCCTTGCTGTCCAAGGGACTCTCAAGAGTCATTTTTCAACACCACGGTTGAAAAGCATCAATTCTTTGGCACTCGGCTTTCTTTATGGTCCAATTCTCATGTCCATACATGACTACTGGAAAAAAATCATAGCTTTGAGAGTTTCTAGTGACAAGGAATTCTAACTGCCCATGAATAGTGAAAGATTTACTACTGCCCCTTTAAAGTGTGCAAAATGTTAGCATGGTTTTATTCACTATAGAGTTGAGGAGTGGGCTGCATTCCTTCTGGAGGCAGCAGGGAACTGTCTGCTTCTCTGCCTTTCTCTGCTTCCAGAGGCTGCTTAGCTTGTGGCCCTTTCACCACTGTGCCACCTGGGAAGCCCCAAGAACAATTTGCATCAAAAAGCATGGAGACTGGAGAGATCAGAATGTGGAAGGAAAGGCAAACAATCTTACCAGGTTGGAATTCAGGGGTGGGAGGTCAGTGGTGCAGGAAAGAAGGCAGAAAGGAAAGAAGGGAAACAGATAGGCAGAGGCAAGACGAGAGAGGAAGCACACAAGGGAAATGGACGCATGCACCTGGATCACATGGAATTGGGTAGTTTTGTGTCATTGCTAGCTTTTCCTGGGAGAAAAGTCAACTCATCTCTCCACTTCTTCAGCTGTGTGTGTGTGTGTGTGCACGTGTGCGCGCGCGCGCGCTCTCTGAGTCATGTCTGACTCTTTACAATCTTATGGAATATAGCCTGCCAGGGATTCTCCAAGCAAGAATACTGGAGTGGGGTGCCATTACCTCCTCCAGGGGATCTTCCCAACCCAGGGATTGAACCCGTATCACTTGCGTCTCCTGCAGGTGGATTCCTTACCACTGCACCACCTGGGAAGCTTCTTCAGCAATGCCACCACATAGTTATGTGTCCAGATGACCAGAGTGTTATGATTTTCCCTTTTTTGAAAGTGAAGTTTGAGTTACTCCTGTTCAGAAACCTTGCCCAGAGAACATTAATGGTAGCAAAAGATTGACTTTTGTGGAACGTAATTTAAATCATCAAGTCCCCATTTGACATTTCAATTATATTCTTGCTTTCAAAGCCCTGGGTGAATCTGTATCTTCATATGGCCAAGGAATTACAAAGTCATCTTGTGTCCCTTCTGTGGACAAAGGGCATGGCAGAAACAAAGCTGATGGAAACAGTCACGTGGTTTGACCAAATGGTATCTGCAGCCTCTTCAATCTGCCACATCCTTAATGTCATCTGCTTGGAGGGGCAGCTGCCACATTAGAAGAGGCTGGACATTCCTTGAAACAGGTGTCTTCTTTTCCAGGACTCAAGCAAGAGCTGAAGATGCTTTCATTAATGTCAGAAAGCACATCCTGGAAAAAAAAAAAAAAAAAACCATGTTAGAATCGCTAAACGGGGACATTTGGTCTCACTTCTCTAACCTGTTTTTGGTTTGGGTTCTCCAGCAGAAATTGTGATATTTAGAAAATCTAGACTTGAGAGATCCAGAGCGGAATAGTTAGGAGATTAAAATAAAACCCTATGGTTACAAGGAATAAGTTATTTGTATAATGGAAACTTGACCACTTTATGCCCCTTCTTCAAACACTTAGTAAATGTTCATTTCAGTTAGAATACAATCTAATCCCTTTGACTCTTTTACAGAGCCCTCCACGCTATGGCATTTCTATGCCTTCTATGCCTCAGCGCATCACTCTTCTTTTAGTTTTTGAGACGGCTCCATTATTCTCTCTCATCTCCCATCCCTGCTCCCCACACACCCTGACCTCAGCACACATCGTGGCCTCTGCTTGAAACACTCTCCCTGTCCCTTTATTGACCCTCTGACTCCTACTTGGCTTCAGCTTAGATGGCATTCCTGCTGGGAGGCTTTCACTGTCTCCTCCAAACTGGGTGAAGCATCACTCTGAGCTCTATTACCCTACATTTCTCTAATCAAAGCATTTATCAGCCTCTAGTAAAATGTGCCTCCCCCGTAAATCAACTATATTCTAATAAAAATAATAAAAAGAAAGGGAATTGATGGAATCAAGAAAAAGAAGAATTGTAGTTACTGAGAGATTATGTGGTCTACATAACGAGTCTGAAGTGATAGGCTGAAATATAATGGTGAGGAGTGCAAGGAATTAAACACCAAGGTTTTGGAAAGACTTTAAGTACATAATAAAGTTGTAGGTAATTAAGATGACAGGTAGTTAATTTTGGTTGTATGGGCTCTACAATTTATAAAGCTAAAATAAACCTGGAGAAATCACTAAGCAAAAATACATGTGCCTCCTGTCAAACTCTAAACACCAAGCGAAGCTAGGATTTGTAGTTATTGTGTTCAACATCACATCTTCAATTCTGTAAAAGTACCTGGAGTGTCACTGGAACTTATATTTGTAGAATGACAGACCAGTTGAATGAGAAAATAAATGGAGAAATGGAGAAATGGTGAATTAATGCAGGCAAAGGAACTGGATAGTTTTCCTGAGGTGAATACTAAAAAAGAACTCATAATTATTTTAAGTATGCGAAAGAGAATTTTATAAAGGAATCAGTGGGTTTGTTTTCCTCCAGATAGAAGAGCCTGAAGCTAAGAGATGCTTGGAGTGAAGTTTCTTTCCAAAGAATTTTACTGAAAATAGAGTAGCTTAACAATGGAGCAGATCACCTGAAAAGTAGATAAGCCCTCAGAAGAAAAGATGCTATAGGGGATGCATGGGACACTGTGTGGGGATAAGCAGGGACTGAGAGCAGGGACACAGAAAGAACCTAGAGGGGATAGTTTATTCAATCATCATTCATTCATTCAGCAAACATTTACTGAGCACCTGGGTTCTAGGCGCTGAGGTAGACATCAGAGATTTATGGTTGTATGAGATCCAGTCACAGGGACCCTGATGCCAAAGTACATATACTCTAGAGAAAAAGGAGAAACACACAGCCAAGAGTGTATGCAACTGCCATGATAAAGCTATGTGCAGGATAATGTAGAAGCCAGAAAGAGGGGACCTTAACCTACCTGGTGGGGGCAAAGGAAGGGAGGAAGATATCAGGGGGGCTTCCTACAAGAGGGGCCAACTGAATTAATCCCTGAAAGGTGACAAAGCAGTAACCTGAGTCAGTTAACAGTTCAGTCCCTCAGTTGTGTCCCACTCTTTGCGACCCCATGGAATGCAGCACGTCAGGTCTCCCTATCCATTACCAACTCCCGGAGTTTACTCAAACTAGTGTCCATCAGTGATGCCATCCAACCATCTCATCCTCTGTCATCCCCTTCTCCTCTCAACCTCAATCTTTCCCAGCATCAGGGTCTTTTCAAATGAGTCAGTTCTTCACATCAGGTGGCCAAAGTATTGGAGTTTCAGCTTCAGCACCAGTCCCTCCAGTAAATATTCAGGACTTATTTCCTCTAAGATGGACCTGTTGGATCTCCTTGCAGTACAAGGGACTTTCAAGAGTCTTCTCCAACACCACAGTTCAAAATCATCAATTCTTCTGCACTCAGCTTTCTTTATAGTCCAACTCTCACATTCACACATGATTACTGGAAAAACCATAGCTTTGACTAGATGGAACTTTGTTGACAAAGTAATGTCTCTGCTTTTTAATATGCTGTCTAGATTGGTCATAATTTTCCTTCCAAGGAGTAAGCGTCTTTTAATTTCATGGCTGCAGTCACCATCTGCAGTGATTTTGGAGAACTCAAAAATCAAGTCTGACACTGTTTCTACTGTTCCCCCATCTATTTGCCATGAAGTGATGGGACCAGCTGCCATGATCTTATTTTCTTGAATGTTGAGCTTTAAGCAAACTTTTTCACTCTTCTCTTTCACTTTCATCAAGAGGCTCTTTAGTTATTCTTCACTTTCTGCCAGATTGGTGGTGTCATCTGCATATCTGAGGTTATTGATATTTCTCCCAGCAATCTTGATACCAACTTTTGCTTCATCCAGCCCAGCATTTCTCATGATGTACTCTGCATATAGGTTAAATAAGCAGGGTGACAATATACAAACTTGACGTACTCCTTTTCCTATTTGGAACGAATCTGTTGTTTCATGTCCAGTTCTAACTGTTGCTTCCTGACCTGAATACAGATTTCTTAGGAGGCAAGTCAGGTGGTCTGGTATTCCCATCTCTTGAAGAATTTTCCACAGTTTATTGTGATCCACATAGTCAAAGGCTTTGGCACAGTCAAAGCAGAAATAGATGTTTTTCTGGAACTCTCTTGCTTTTTCAATGATCCAGTGGATGTTGGCAATTTGATCTCTGGTTCGTCTGCCTTTTCTAAAACCAGCTTGAATGTCTGGAAGTTCATGGTTCACATATTGTTGAAGCCTGGTTTGGAGAATTTTGAGCATTACTTTACTAGTATGTGAGACAAATGCAGTTGTAAGGTAATTTTGAGCATTCTATGCCATTGCCTTTCTTTGAGATTGGGATGAAAACTGACCTTTTCCAGTCCTGTGGCCACTGTTGAGTTTTCCAAATTTGCTGGCATAGTGAGTGCAGTGTTTTCACAGCATCATCTTTTAGGATTTGAAATAGCTCAACTGGAATTCCAGCACCTCCACTAGCTTTGTTTATAGTGGTGTTTCCTAAGGCCCGCTTGACTTCACATTCCAGGATGTCTGGTTCTAGGTGGGTGATCACATCATCGTGATTAGCTGGGTCATGAAGATCTTTTTTGTACGGTTCTTCTGTGTATTCTTGCCACTTCTTCTTAATATCTTCTACTTCTGTTAAGTCCATACCATTCGTGTCCTTTATTGAGCCCATCTTTGCATGAAATATTCCCTTGTTATTTCTAATTTTATTGAAGAGATCTCTAGCCTTTCCCATTCTGTTGTTTTCCTTTATTTCTTTGCACTGATCACTGAAGAAGGCTTTTTTATATCTCCTTGCTATTCTTTGGAAATCTGCATTCAAATGGGTATATCTTTCCTTTTCTCCTTTGCTTTTTGCTTCTCTTCTTTTCACAGCTATTTGTAAGGCCTCCTCAGACAGCCATTTGCTTTTTTGCATTTCTTTTTCTTGGGGATGGTCTTGATCCCTGTCTCCTGTACAATGTCACGAACCTCCATCCATAGTTCATCAGGCACTCTATCAGATCTAGTCCCTTTAATCTATTTGTAACTTCCAACATATAATCGTAAGGGATTTGATTTCAGTCATACCTAAATGGTCTTTTGGTTTTCCCTACTTTCTTCAGTTTAAGTCTGAATTTGGCAGTAAGCAATTCATGATCTGAGCCACAGTCAGCTCCAGTCTTGTTTTTGCTGACTGTATAGAGCTTCTCCATCTTTGGCTGCAAAGAATATAATCAATCTGATTTCAGTGTTGACCATCTGGTGATGTCCATGTGTAGAGTCTTCTCTTGTGTTGTTGGAAGAATGTGTTTGCTATGACCAGTGAATTCTCTTGGCAAAACTCTATGAGCCTTTGCCCTGCTTCATTCCACATTCCAAGGCCAAATTTGCCTGTTACTCCAGATGTTTCTTGACTTCCTAATCTTGCATTCCAGTCCCCTATAATAAAAAGGCCATCTTTTGGGGGGTGTTAGTTCTAAAAGGTCTTGTAGGTATGTCTTCATAGAACTATTCAAATTCAGCTTCTTCAGCATTAATGGTCGGGGCATAGACTTGGATTATCATGATATTGAATGGTTTCCCTTGGAAACAAACAGATTATTCTGTCGTTTCTGAGACTGCATCCAAGTACTGCATGTCAGACTCGTTTGTTGACTATGATGGCTACTCCATTTCTTCTAAGGGATCTTTGCCCACAGTAGTAGATATAATGGTTATCTGCGTGAGTCTGAGTGAACTCCGGGAGTTGGCGATGGACAGGGAGGCCTGGCGTGCTGCAATTCATGGGGTCGCAAAGAGTCGGATATGACTGAGCGACTGAACTGAACTGAGTTAAATTCACCCATTCCAGTCCATTTTAGTTCACTGATTCCTAAACATTCACTCTTGCCATCTCCTGTTTGACCACTTCCAATTTGCCTTGATTCGTGGACCTAACATTCCAGCTTCCTATACAATATTGTTCTTTACAGAATCGGACCTTGCTTCCATCACCAGTCACATCCACAACTGGGTGTTGTTTTTGCTTTGGCTCCATCTCTTCATTCTTTCTGGAGTTATTTCTCCACTGATCTCTAGTAGCATATTGAACTTGAGTAAGACATGCTAGTGGAGACAGTAGGAGTCATGGTGGGAAGAAGGAGGTAAATATGGGAGAAAAAGAGGAAGGGCTTTCAGACAGAGATGAATGCTTATAAAAACAGTTCAGTTTTACTGTAGTGAAAAGGTCAAGGCCAGAAAGAAGTAGCTTCAAAGTTCACTTAAACTTTCAGTTCTCTGAAAAGCAGATGTGAGTCAAAGATAGATGCTCCAAGTGTAAAGAGCTGGTTCTCACAGGTCTGGATCTTGAGGGTTCAGTAGATGAATAAGGTAGGGCAAAGCCTTTGGGCAGAACTGCTCCACGGGGGCCCCCATAACCGTTTTAGGATTCATGTCCCATGCTCTCACTCCGTGGCCACATGTCTGCGGACAGGACATCCTAATGTTATATGTGAAAATAAATCTTTTTGGACAAAGGCCACAGCAGACCCATACTGGCATTCATAAACTACAGCAATCCAGTAGAAGGGCGAGTGCCTAGAGATCAGTGTTGTCATTTGATGTCGGCTGTTTGGTGAGAGGTTGGGGAGTAATGAAAAACAGACTGTTGAAAAAATTAATTAAGTGATTGTATTTGGGGCTGTTCTGGGTGTTTGCTGCTACATGCAGGCTACTCTCTAGTTGAGGTGCTCAAGCTTCTCATTGTGGTGGCTTCTCTTGTTGCAGAACACAGGCTCTAAGCGTGGGCTCAGCAGTTGTGGCTCATGGGCTTAACTGCCTCATGGCATGTGGGAATCTTTCTGGACCAGGGATGAATCAGTGTCCCCTGCATCAGCAAGCAGATTCTTAACCACTGGGCCATCAGGGAAGCCCAGTGAAGAACAGCCTTCATGGTGAGGCTGATAAGATGAAAGCTTAATGATTTGTCAGAGCAGTGACTCTCATAGTGTGGTTCAATCAGAGCTAACCCTGTACTAAAACAAGTGACAGGAACAGTTCCAAGTGCTCTGAACACACCAGCCACTTAAAAGTAGATACCACTTCCCCCGTTTTATAGATTAGGAAGCTAGCACCCAGAGAACACAGATGGCATAGAGCAGACCTACTTTTCAGACTCAGGCCATCTTGGTTCAGAGTTCAGCTTCCTGATTGCTACTGTATTTTGTTTTTCAAAGGGGCGGGGAGAAATGAAATCTCATGCAAATTTCACAACAGATTGGGAAAGAAAAGAAGAATCAGTCGCAAGAAACTTGGGGGACAAGCCTTATCTTACGCCACTTCCACCCTTGCTTCCTTTACTGTCACCCTGGCAGCCTTCTGATAAGATTCTGGAATGTGCCAGGCTCTTCCTTGCTTCAGAGCCACAGTTCTTGTTACTTCTACCTGGAGTAGTTTTCCCAGTCAATGCATGGATCCTTCTCATCGTTTAAATATTGGGTAATATGTCACCTTCTCAGACAGAACTTCCCTAACGACCCTGATAGGACTGTCCCCTTAAACTCAACTCCATCACATCACCATTTTTATTCCTTTTGCTAGTATATTTCATAATCTATGTTTACTTTTGAATATGATAGCTTGTTATGAACTAAATTCTTGTACCCCTCCTCTGAAATTCACATGGTGAAACTTTAGCCCCCAGTGTGATGAAATTTGGATGTGAGACTTTAAGAAGGTTTAGATAAGATCATGAGGGTGGGGACACTATGGCAGGATTAGTCCATATATTGACCAAACCAGTCAATCCTAAAGGAAATCTATCCTGAATATTCACTGAGGGGACTGATGTTGAAGCTCCAGTACTTTGACCACCTGATGTGAAGACCCAACTCATTGGAAAATACTCTAATGCTGGGAAAGATTGAAGGCAGGAGGAGAAGGGGATGACAGAGGATGAGATGGTTGGATGGCATCACCAACTCAGTGGACATGAGTCTGAATAAACTCCGGGAGATACTAAAGGACAGGGAAGCCTGATGTGCTGCAGTCCATGGGATCACAAAGAGTTGGCCATGACTTAGTGACCGAACAACAACAACATAAGGAGAAAAGAGAATGCCGGAGCACTTTCTATCATGTAAGAACATAGAGAGAGGCTAGCTATCTGAAAGCCAGGAAGAGAATCCTTTTCGGGAACTGAAGCTGCCAACACCTTCATCTTGGACTTCCCAGCTTTCAGTGAGAAACAACTGTCTCTTGTTTAAGTCACCAGTATTTCATATTTTTTATGGCGGCCCATGCTTATTGATACACAATTTATCTGTATCTTATTTGCTTCCTCCTCTATAATATAAACTCCCCAAGGCAGAGACCACACACTTCTTTAAAGGAAGACGTAGCAAGTATAATTTACCACTATTTCTCCATCACCTAGGAAGGAAGAATGACCACCCCCTGGGGAGTTTGTCTTAAGGGTTTCTACTAAAATATCCAGTTGTCTAGTTATCTCCTTCTCTTCTCAAACAGCAAAAATTTTAATAATGTTTACATCTTAAAGTATCTGTTAATCCAAGAGGGAGATTAGATAATCGCTATGGAACTTTCGACATCCCTTCCACAATTTTCCAATCGACCATCCATTCTCAGACCTTCCCAACTTCAACAAATCTTACTTTCACTTCATGTCAGCCATTCTCACAACAGCCTACTCTTGCCCTGGTTGCCATCCACTATTTCCTTAGAGTTCTCAGTCACTAGCATCATAGTTATTTACTTCAACTTCCAACTCTTACAGGTCTCTCAAGCCCTCACTCATTGAACCCTCATCTTTTGTTCTCTGAGAAATTTCAGGTACTTTCAAGTCCACTCTGAAAATCAGGTCTCTTCAAATCTCCAATCTGAACCCAAACTCTCAATCCAAATTTGGCTCCATGATTAATCAGCTAAATCAAAGGTTAACTAACTGTGGCCCGTGGAACAAATCTGGTCTGCATCTCTTCTTGCAAATAAAGTTTTATTGGCACACAGACCTACTCATCTGTGTACACATCTGTTATGGCTGCCTTTATTCAGTAACGGCAAAATTGAGTAGTTGCAGTTGAGGCTGTGACTCAAGAAGCCTAAAATATTTACTATCTGTCCTTTATGGAAAAAAAAATACCGATCTCTGATCTAAATTATAATCTTCAATATAAACAGTGAAAGATGATTACTTGGTGTCAAAGAGAAAATTTTAGTTATTGCTGTCCAAAAGAAGAAAAGCAAATTGAGTTATATATATTTAATTAGACATGCTCTCAGTTCATCTCCTCCAGAGAAGATACCCGCTGGGAACAGGAGAAGGTCCACAGTCTGAAGAGGTTTCCAGAATCAGCCTAATTTAGTCAGTCAGTCACTATCAGCACCTTATTATATTGTCTAGTTCATCTGTCCCTGATGTGACTTAAGTAAAATATTATCTAGAACTACCTCACGTGAAGAGTTGACTCATTGGAAAAGACTCTGATGCTGGGAGGGATTGGGGGCAGGAGGAGAAGGGGACGACAGAGGATGAGATGGCTGGATGGCATCGCTGACTCGATGGACATAAGTCTGAGTGAACTCCAGGAGTTGGTGATGGACAGGGAGGCCTGGCGTGCTGCGATTCACGGGGTCGCAAAGAGTCAGATAGGACTGAGTGACTGAACTGGACTGAACTGGACTGAACCTTAAGTAAACTTCAAAATGGACGAATATCTTTCAAACACTCCTACAAAGAGTGATTAATGATTATACTAATTAAGTAAAGAACTTGCAAATAATAAGAACTTGGAATGGCATGAGTGATTCATCAGCCTTACTATGAAGTATACAAAACAATAATGATATAATCATATATTGACAAGAAGTCTGTAAAAAAAGTTCTAAATTATCAGGAAGGCTATTTGATATGCAAACTTATATCTACTAGCATTAATGTTGAAATTTGCCCTACTTGTTATTGGTGCCTTGAGCAAGGACAATATGAAGCTACTACTATTAATAAGATATTTACATTTCAGTATCCACAATATGAAAACAAAGTACTATATTTGAGGGTGATGTTAAATAATTCAATATTTGATCCTTTATTTTACTTTTCAATATTTGATCCTTTACTTTACTATATTTTACTGCAGTTTGTGATATTTAGTGGTATTTTTAACGATGTAGGATAGAATTTTCATATCATCAGTCAAACATTTTTTTTCTTCTTGTCACAAAAAAAGGAGTTAAAATAATAAGTGGAAAGTAATATTGTGATAAACTAAAATTCATTTAATTTTCAACAAATACTTTTAGGAAATAATTCTGTGGGGGTTTATTCTATATGCATTGTGTGAAATTACAGATGTTTCTGAATGTCTCAACTAAAGATATTTTTTCTAAGTTCTATTTCAGAAGTGAAACAAAGAAAGTACTTTTCAGAAGGCCATTAAAATAATGAATCAGACTGAAAGATCTATTCTCTACAGAAAACTATTAATACTTCTATAATAATAACAATAATTACAACAATACTAATAGTGTTTTCTTGCACAGACTGTGCTAAGTTCAATCACCATTGGAGCAGTTGAAATGGAAACAACAAATTACAAACAAAAGGATTCTGGAGGATATATCTGTAATTTCTCTAAAAATTGCTCCCTGCATCACTCATATTCAAATGAGTAAGTCTGTTTTCTCATGCCAAAAGGAGCCAGAAGCGTTCAAATGATATATTTGTCCTTAATTAATGGGAATGATGATCATCAGGTAATGACCGTGGTGATTCAAGACCCTTAACATACAAGGTATCCTAAATACAGTTCACAAAAATCTTAAGAAAGTGATACTGCATTTTGACTATTTCAAGATTTCCAACTGAGTCCCAACAAAATGCAATTAAATCCAGAAGATTTATTTACAAAAAGGTTTAATACTGTTGTAGAATACTTGATATGATTCCTAAATCTTCGAAAGATCCAACATTCTGAAATCGGATTTCTTACTGCAATCCTGAATATTTTGTGTCATTTGCCTTATCACAAAGCTTTGAAAACTTAAGTTTTTGTTTCTCTCTGTCTCTGTCTCTCCCTCTCTCTCCTTCCTCTTTACTGTGGACAATTTCAAGCAATCCAAGAAGATATGCAAAAGAGTTCAGTAAGTCCTCACATACACATTGCTCCCATACAACCACTCTTGCTTCATCTGCACCCACGTAGATTCCCTCATCCTAAGATTGATCTGGGCTTTCCCAGTGGCTCAGTGGTGAAGAATCCACCTGCAATGCAGGAGGCATACAAGGCACAGTAGCTGTGGGGCTGATCTTCGGGTCAGGAGGATCCCCTAGAGGAGGAAATGGTAACCCACACAAGTATTCTTTCCTGGAAAATCCAAGAGACAGAGGAGCCTGGCAGACTCACAGCTGAGCGACTGAGCATGAATGAGCATGATGAGCAAAACACGGGTCTATCTGGGGTGTATCTCATACACAGTGAACTTGTAAGCATAGACATTTCAGTGTATATATTAAAAGATAGAGGCTTCTCTTAAGAAATAGAACCATAATGTCATTATCACAGGAAGAAAATTAATAATAATTCTTTATAGATCTCTTGATCAAGTATGTATATTGTTAGTACCATAAGGTTAGGCTCCACCAAAATTTGCATTTATATTACTACCAAAAAACCACCAATACTCTTATCTTTAATGCTAGACTCTTATTGAATTTTCAATAACAGTCACAATAATGTAAAATATCTCACTTTGAGCACAATGCACTTCCAAACACTCTACTTTTGATTCTATATATTGCACAAAAGGATCAAAACATTATTGCAATTGTTTTAACTGATTTTCTACCTAGAGCCTCTGATGACGCTAACATAAAGCTGACATCACTTCCTGGTTTACTAAGTTTTTCTTACACTCAAGAAACCAAAACACACATATTAATAGCAATTATTTCACTTTTTTAAGTGCATAAGAAAATATAGAATTGACAATAAGTGAAATTAAACAGAAAATGGAACCATTTGATCCAAATGAAAAGTCATGCTCCTTATAATAATATATAAACACAGCTCACTCAAGCAGGGGATTTCTGAAATGATGCCTATCTTTTGAAACAGATTCTGACATTTGCTCTGCAGATCTGAACAGTCTGGATTTCAAACAGCCTGTGATATAATGACTGCCGCCCTGAGATGAGACCATGGCAGTGACTGGAAGAACAGAGTGGATGGCTACCAAACCCATTCTGACTTAATTCAGTGCACATTGACAACAACTTTACACTTCACGAAAGGAAAACTATGGGACAAATATTAGACCAGAGAGGACACGAGAACAATAGGCTTGAATGAGACTGTTTCAGGCAAACTACAATGTATGGTCATTTACTCTTCAAATTTCCATACAGAGAGTTCAAATCAACTTGTTCGGCTCTTGGAGAGAAAAAGCTAAAAGTGAAAACCATTGCTTAAAAGGAATGTTGAAATTTCTTTAATTGATTTTACTGAAAAAATGGTTAATTTTGACTAAATGTTAGGTATTAAGGGAAAACAATTTGAATACATTACTTCTTACTATCGTGAGAATGACTAATAGATAACATTCTTCCCAGAGTCAGCTATTTCTAGCTCTGTAACTCATCTTTTTTTCCTCATTGGTGTGTTCTCATAGCTTCAGGATTAGTTATAAGAATAGTTCTTACTGAGTTCTTGAAACCATCTCACTTAAGACTTTTATCTGGGGCTTTCCTGGTGGCTCAGATGATAAAGAATCTGCCTGCAATGCCAGAGACCAGTGTTCAATCCTTGGGTCAGGAAGATCCCCTAGAGAAGAAAATGGTTACCCACTCCAGTATTCTTTCCTGGAGAATTCCATGGAGAGAGGAGCCTGGTGGGCTACAGTCCATGCGGTTGCAAAAAGCTGAACATGACTGAGCAACTAATACATTAGGCTAATATCTATGTTTTCCAAAATAAAATAAATGCACTAAACCCCAAGACATGTGTATCTTTTACTTTGCTAATAGCAAACAGTTAAAAGAAACTGTTTTCCCTTGCTCTGTTCTTCTCCTTGTCACCCCTGAACTCATTAGACATGGTTCTTCAGACACTGCCTTAGCTGGTCAGTTGAGTTCTTCCTGCAGGGGTTAAGCCTAGTTTGGGTTGTCCGAGTATCACGTGGCTGAGAAACGTTGGTGTCTTTGGAGAGAGGGAAGGAAGGACAGAAGGGAAGAGAAGGAGAAGTAGAGAGAGAAATGGGGAGGGGAATAGAAAGGACTGGGTACCCAATTTCTTCTTCCATATTCATTCAATCATATAAATCACCTCTTATGGGAATGAAAGAGTGCAGGTTCAGCTGGAAGCCAGGAATAAAACTTTAGCAAAACTCCCTGTGTGTGAAGATGAGGGGGCTTCCCAGGTGGCACTAGAGGTAAAGAACCCACCTGTCAATGCAGAAGACATAAACGACTATGGTTTGATTCCTGGGTCGGAAAGATCCTCTGGAGAAGGACATGGCAATCCATTCCAGTATTCTTGCCTGGAGAATCCTATGGGCAGAGGAGCCTGGATGGCTACGGTTTATAGGGTCGTAAAGAGTGGGATACGACTGAAGCAACTTAGCACACACATACATGAACACACACAGGCCCCATCTCAGAATGAGACACTACAGGTCATCAATCTGGAACATTTACCTCTGGTTTCTCTGATTCAGCCCAAAGTGCTTCAGCCCCTCCTACCTCTTTCCATTGCTATTGCTATTGCTATTGCTAAGTCACTTCAGTCATGTCTGACTCTGTGCAACCCCACAGATGGCAGCCCACCAGGCTCCCCCATCCCTGGGATTCTCCAGGCAAGAACACTGAAGTGGGTTGCCATTTCCTTCTCCAAGCATGAAAGTGAAAGGTGAAAGTGAAGTCACTCAGTCATGTCCAACTTAGCGACCCCATGGACTGCAGCCTACCAGGCTCCTCCATCTATGGGATTTAACATCTCTCCATACTTTCCCTAAATACTCCCATACCATGGACTATAGGGAGTACATCAAGATTAAATTAGACTACACAAGTGTTTGTTCTCTAAAATTAAAGTATGAGGCTGAAGTCTCCTTTCCCTCCAGCAGGGTTCCCTCCCCACCTCTGCAATCAGAGGTATCATTATAGGTTCAAATGATTTCTGAGATGATAATAATAATCAGATGATAATCATATGCTAATTCTGCTACAAAAACAGACCAGATGTTTCTACTGCATTAAATGTCTCTTGATACTCTGTTTAGTTCTGTATTCCCATCATTGTTGAAAATATCCATTGCAAAACTGTCCCCGTGGACCATTCTGTCATTATCAAGCAGTATCTAAAGAAAATAGATTAATCAGAAATCTGTAGTTAAAGGCTTCTTTGGGTAGTCCCCAGTGATAGGACACTAGAGAAGGGGAAAAGCTGTCAGAGAAATTGTAAGATTCCATTTCTTTGGAGGGAGAAATTATCATTTTCAACTTAATAACTTGTAATTTTATCACTTGGCAATATACAGGACCAATTCAGGTACTTTGGCAGTAATAGTATCCGTGATTTGAGATTTAAAGAAGAGATACAAAGGAAGGAATATGTGGTATATACTTCAGGTTATTTGATTTAGTAAAAAGTAACACAAGCTTTGGGAAAGAACAGACCTGGGTGTAGCACCTGAATCAAAGACTGTAAACCCTGGGCAAGTCTGTTTCATCATCTCTAAAATACGTTTCTCCGTGCATGAGTGCTAAGTCGTGTTGGAGTCTGAGTGACCTCATGGGCTGTAGCATGACAGCCTCCTCTGTCCATGGAATTCTCCAGGCAAGAATACTGGAGTGGGTAGCCATTCCCTTCTCCAGGGTATCTTCCAGACCCAGGGATCATTTATTAACAGCTTATGCCTTCTGAACCGTATGCTTTCTTATCATATACATGTGCATTTGGGGCACACACAGACATAGGATAGAAAACCCCTGAACACAGTAGGTCCTGAAATAGTTTTAGTTTCCCTTCTCCTTACAAAGGGAATTTGAATACTTACAGTTGGCTAAGAGGATACATCTTAAATGCTCTCACCACAAACACACACACACACACACACACACACACACACAGGAAAACTGTGGGAGGTGATAGAAATGTTAATTTGTGACAATCATTTTACAATGTATAAATATAACAAAACTTCACACTGTACTCCTTAAATATACATAGTTTTTGTCAATTATGCCTCAATAAAGCTAGAAAAATCAAATTATAATTTCAAACCAAAAATAAAATTTAATTTGGGGCTTCTAGCTTCTAAAATTCTGAGACAGTAAATTACTGTTGTTTAAACCACTGAATTGGTGGCACTTGTTACAACACTCGTAGTCAATTAATGCAGAGTAATAAAGTTAATTACCATGCTGGGTTTGAATAACTTGAACCAGAACCCGAAGACTTAGTTTTAATAAGATCCAGTGTGCTTTTTCTGGTAACTTGGATGCCTTCTGTCTAACAATTCATTAATTCTCTTCTGTTTTCCCCCTTCTGATCCATTTTATTTATTTATTTTTTAATTCTACTGAAGTTGACTTATCATGTTGTGTTACTTTCAGGGGTACAACAAAGTGAATCAGTTATACATCCATCCACTTTTAAAGCGAGCAGGAGCTTCTTGGTTTGGAATGCTCTGCATAAGGCAAATACCACAGGACAAACTAAGAGTTCACTTTATGCCTGTAGGTTGCTCACATCTGCGTCAAGGATACTCCCTAGTGTATTCTAACATGAGATGTGACATTATTGTGTACTAGTTAATTTATAAGGAATAACAAAATCACAGTATTAGGGAGTTTGCATGTGTGCAAGCTCAGTCATGTCTGACTCTTTGCAACCCTCTGATCTGTAGCCTGCCAGGCTCCTCTGTCCATGGGATTCTCCAGGCAAGAATATTGGATGGAGTGGGTTGCCATGCCCTCCTCCAGGGGATCTTCCCAGGTCTCCCACATTCCAGAAGGATTCTTTACCATCTGAGCCACTGGGGGAGCCCAAGAATACTGGAGTGGGTAGACTATCCCTTCTCCAGGGGATCTTCCCTACCCAGGAATCAAACTGGTGTCTCCTGAATTGCAGGCAGAGTCTTTACCAGCTGAGCTACCTGGGAAGCCCTTAGAGAAATCAGATACCCACAAAAACTATTCTTAAAGCTAGCCTCTTCGATCATTTTCCTCTCTTAAGTTGTTCAGGTGTCACTCAAGCTGAGATTTCTCAGGATGTGCACTATTCCCCCCCCACCCCCTGTACCCCGCCATGACTCTAGTTCAGCCAAGGAAGTACAGATAAGGTGAAAAAGCCAGCATCTCTCATCTCCCCCTGGTTGTCTGAGGATTCAGGCCCCAAATGCTTTATAAACCACAATTCTATACAAGTGCAACACAGTTTTCACAAATGCCCATTCAGACATTGAAAATTATATAATATAGACAGACTTAGAAATGATTAATGGCAGGCTAATGAGATCGTATAAAAGTATGCAGTCCATAAATAGAGTCTTATAAAAAATGAACTGTTAGTCAGAAGATATTGCATTTTGCCAAAATGCCATTCCTCTAAGGGCATTGTGTCCTATTAACAGCTCAGCAGCATCCATCATGTGGCCACCACTGTCAAAGGTGTGATTAGAATGACTCTAAATTCTGATAAGCTAGCCCAGTCCTTTCACAGAGTTTATTTTAAGCTGTCTTGATTCTTTGTCTCATTCTGGATTTTCAGAGCATGTCCTAGAAAAGCAGTCTTTCTGCATGGTCCAGGACCTAAAATCATTCTGTGGTCTTGAAAATTTGTCCAATATTCAGCACACCTACTCCTGTTCTAGAAAGAAGTCTATATTGTCCATGTGGGACGTGTTCTTGCCTTCTAGGATTTATTACTCACGTTTCCAAGGAGGGTCAGGCTTGGTTCCTTGTATGCCATGACACTTGACTAGGGGCCAGAAGCCAGGGCTCTTCAGTAGCTTCAGGCCCAAGACCTACGGCTGCATTGCCCAACTTCAGAAACTTGGATTCTCAGCTCAGCACTGTCATGTTTGACTCTACATAGTTAGTAAGTCATTTATATTTTCTGAAATAAGGAAGGTAAGTTTATTGAATTCTGTCATATATGTATTTTAATCCATGCTGTCACATGTCCAGTCTTTTTTCATTTTTTCATCCTTTTATTATTGAGTAAAAGTCCTTTGTATAAACGTATATGTATACCTTTTTATACATAAAGTATTAATTTACAAAGTATATACATAAAGTATATTACTTTAAAAATAATTTATATAAGTATAGTATAAAATAGAATAATTACTTTATTATTCATTATGGTTAATAAAATGAAAAGAATACTTTTAACTTGGGACCTAGATCCACTACAACTAGCTTGTGATTTTAAGTAAGGCATTTGGTTCTTCTAACTTGTTTCTTTATCTCTATAACATGCAGAATAACCACACTCCTCTCTCCTAGTTTACCAGTTTGCAGTAAGAATTTATACATCCTGAAGCCTCATCTAGACTAGTGCAGCCACCATCCACTCCTGCTTGAATTACTGGTAAACCCCACACAATCCATGCATAGAATATCATGTATCTACAACATATAGAAATCAATGTCTAGTACAGGAGGTACTCTTTCACGTCTGACTTCTTTTGTTCAACAGGTCTGTGAGATCAATCCACACTAGTCTGCCAACTGATCTTCCACCATTCTCCAGTCAGAAGCCAGGATGAACTTTTAATTATAAATCAGAATATGTCATTCGCTTCCTTGAAACACTTCAATGGGGGCTTCCCTGGGTGGTCTAGCGGTTAAGAATCTGACTGCCAACACGGGGAACACAGGCTCAATTCCTGATTCAGGAAGATTCCACATGTCATGGAGCATCTAAGCCCACGTACCGCAACTGCTGAGCCCACGTGCTGCAATTACTGAAGCCCACACAAATTAGAGCCCCTCCTTCGCAACAAGAGAAGACACCACGATGAGAAGCCTGCACATCACAACTATACGGCAGTCCCCACTCACTGCAGCTAAAGAAAGCCCGTGTGTAGCAACAAAAACCTAGTGGAGACAAAATTAAATTAAAAAATCTTAAAAAAAAAAAAAAGCCACCTGAAGCATTCCCCATTATCCAGACCCACTTCCCCTTTGCCCACTCATCTTCACTTCTTCCCACTCTCCCTCTGGTCGACATACCTTATTACTGTGTTTCCAACATGCTCCCTTCCGTCCCACCACCAGAGGACCTGAAGAATGCTTCCCTCGTCTGTTGCAGTTTTGTGGGTTTTTCACATTTGGATCTCGGCTTATAAGTCATCTTCTCAGAGAGACCCTTTCTGCCTTCTCTGACCAGGCAGTGGATCATGTAGGGCACCAAGAAATCATTCAACAATGATTTATCAGATTAGTGAACAAGGAGAGTGAGAGTACTTTTTATACTATTAAGCATAAAATGCATGTGAACATTTGTTAGTTTTTTTAAGTAACAAATACATGTAATAAAATGTACACTAATAAATGAGACCATGTCTTCATGGTCACTATGAAAAAAAGACTGCTCTAGACCTTGTGTTCCATAAGCTTACACATAAAATGTGGAAAAAGATGGAGAAGACTGGAAGTTATCCAATCGTTCAGAAATGATCACCAAAACACACATTAGCCACATGTCTAAGGGTGAATGCCTGGAAAGTAGGAGGCTTCTTACAGGAGAGTAGAGGGAAGTCTTGAGATCTGTATAAAGACTGGATTTATGTTTCAGGAGGTAATGTCAGGGTGAGGATAAATTAAAATAAAATCAGCAGTAAAATTAGTTGCTGATTTCTTTTTCATTTCTATAAATCAGAATGTTAGTGCATAAGTCATAAGTGAATACAATTTAATAGATTCCATTTTTCTTCTCTTGAAATTAGCAACCCTCTATTCTCTTGGCATAGTCAATACTCTGGACCAGCAAACAGCTAGTTTCTAGCTCTCCTTCACTTCCACCAATCTCATCATCAAGGGAGAATTGTGCTTGTTCCCAAACGTATGTATTCCTTTGTATTTACTTATAAATTGATAAAATATGGGTACCAAAAAACCCACAACTGTTTCTATGAAAACTAAGATGAATCTATTGAAAAAACTCAATAAAGGTGATTTACGTTTTTTTTGTTGTTGTTGACAAGAGTATAGGTAACACCGTTATAGAATATTTGGATAGGGTTGTAAAAATCTATAGACATATTCTGCATTAAAATAGCATAGGTATCTTCTTGTTCTTCCATAGCTTAAGGAAATAAAAACTCAAATATTTGCTTTTAGGCAACTTATTTCTATGCAAAAATAAAAAAATCCGGATGTACATCAAAAGATTGGCAAAGTAATTGCTCTGCTTTTTATATGCTGTCTATGTTGGTCATAACTTTTCTTCCAAGGAGCAAGGGTCTTTTAATTTCATGGCTGAAGTTACCATCTGCAGTGATTTTGGAGCCCCCCAAAATAAAGTCTCTCACTGTTTCCATTGTTTCTCCATCTATTTGCCATGAAGTGATGGGACCAGACGCCATGATCTTAGTTTTCTGAATGTTGAATTTTAAGCCAACTTTTTCACTCTCCTCTTTCACTTTCATCAAGAGGCTCTTTAGTTCCTCTTCACTTTCTGCCATAAGTGTGGTGTCATCTGCATATCTGAGTTATTCATATTTCTCCTGGCAATCTTGATTCCAGCTTGTGCTTCATCCGGCCTGGCATTTTGCATGATATATTCTGCATATAAGTTAAATAAACAGGGTGATAATATACAACCTTGACATACTCCTTTCTCTATTTGGAACCAGTCTGTTGTTCCATTTCCAGTTCTAACTGTTGCTTCTTGAGCTGCTTACAGATTTCTCAGAAGGCAGGTAAGGTGGTCTGGTATTCCCATCTCTTGAAGAATTTTCCATAGTTTGTTGTGATCCACACAGTCAAAGACTTTTGGCATAGTCAATAAATCAGTTCAGTCCAGTTGCTCAGTCATGTCCAACTCTTTGCGACCCCATGGGCTGCAGCACGCCAGGCTTCCCTGTAAAGCAAAAGCAGATGTTTTCCTGGAACTCTCTTGCTTTTTCAGTGATCCACCGGATATTGATCTGTTGTATCCCTGGACTGTAAGGAGATCCAACCAGTCAATTCTAAAGGAAATCAGTCCTGAATATTCATTGGAAGGACTGATGCTGAAGCTGAAGCTCCAGTAATTTGGCCACCTGATGTGAAGAACTGACTCATTGGAAAAGACCCTGATGCTAGGCAACATTGAAGGCAGGAAGAGGAGACGACAGAGGATGAGATGGTTGGATGGTATTACTGACTGAATGGACATGAGTTTGAGCAAGCTTCAGGAGTTGGTGATGGACAGGCAAGCCTGGTGTGCTGCAGTCCATGGGGTCACAAAGAGTCAGACATGACTGACCCACTGAACTGAACATCAAAAGATTATCGAAGTACAACTCTTCTGATCAGTGAACCAACTAAAGGTTCTGACTCAGGGGGAAAAAAAAGTGCTTCCACTGAGCTGAATATTGTCTTTTTTCCTTCTTCTGGGGGCTTATCAGAATGGAGAAATTGAGACTGCCACTCAATTTAGTAACTGGCCACTGCTACATTCAATGATCGTTTCTCAGTTTTCTGCATATGTGAACTTTAGCTTTTGAAACTTAATTTCTTCTTCCTCCCTGAAATAGTTTCTTCATTTTTATCCCCAGGAACCACTCTTTTTGTCTTTCTGCTCACTCCTTAACCAGATGACATCTCCTCCTCAATTGTTTTTTGTTGCTGTTCCTCCTCATCTTCTCTACCCCAAGGGCTCAATTTTTAGGCCTCACCTCTTATGCCTCTAGACTAACCCCCCTTGGTGATCTTGTCTGATCTCATGATTCAAAGTATATATATACCGTCTCCCATATTTGCATCTCCAGCCTAAACTTCTCAGCTGAACTTTCGATTTGTATAGCTGTTGCCTACTCTCCATCTCCATCTGACTGTTTAATAGATATTTCAAACTCAGCATATTAAAAACCTCATTTCCCATCTTCCTTCACCCCAAACTGCTTCCCCACTGTCTTCTTCAGCTTGATAAATAACAGCTCCATTCTTTTAGCTATTCTGTCCAAAAAACTTGAAGTAATCTGTAATTTCTCTCCTTCACAGTGTATGGTTGCTGTATCAATAATCTGTTCAGCTCTACCTTCAAAAACCATCTCAGATCCAACCTCCTCTTACTTATTCAGTTCACCATCATCTTAAACCTGTAGCCCACTAGACTCCTCTGTCCATGGGATTCTCCAGACAAGAATACTAGAGTGGGTAGCCATTCACTTCTCCAGGGGATCTTCCTGACCCAGGAAAAGAACTTGTGTCTTCCACACTTACAGGTGGATTCTTTACCATCTGAGGCACTAGGGAAGGCCCTATCGTGAACCTACATTTATGCAAAGTCTTCTAACTATCTCCCTTCTTGTACTCTTGGTCTCCTCCATTCCAGTCTCAACAGCTGGAGTAATAATAAAAAAAGAAATAATAAAATTTCTTCTTTCTAGGATTGTTGTGAAAACTAAATACAAGGGATTTAAAAGAGTGTGTGTGGAGAGCAAGTAAGTATCTTCTTTAATGTTTTGTTATTATAGGACATACCAACACCAGTTTTTCCATTTCTCCCATGATTCTTTAAAAAAATTCTTCCCTGAATTCTTAAATATGTTCATGCCTCCAAAAATATTTTCTTGAATCACGTTACTCTTTAACCTTCTGGTCCAACTCTGATCTCCCTTTAGCAAGCAAGCTTATTTCAAAACTAATATACTTTCTTAGTAAAGCTTCCTTATCTTGCAAGAGATGTATCTTTGCATACATGCATTTATGCATACAAGAGGTGTATCTTCTTGTATGAGCTGTCATTCACTAAGTCACTGACGCTACAATAAACAAATCCAGTCCAATGTTCTCTACTATCTAAAGTGTAGACTATAACTTTCTTTAAAGTCTCCTCCAGTGATTTCCTTTCTGTGACTCCCTCCAGGATATTCCCTTACTGTTAGGCAACTCATTTAATCTTCATACTTTCAAATGTTAAATGTTAGTGTTTGTGAGAACTATGACTTCAAAGCTCGGCCTTCCTCTATATGCTTATGTTGAATCACATCAATCAAGCTGGTTGTCTTTGCTGTGTTAAGTCACTTCAGTCTTCATCTTCTTTTCATTTAAGGCTCAGACTAAGAACAATTTTCACGAGTTGTCATTGGCTACCTCTGTACATTCATCATTTGTCCTCCTTTGTTCCCACTGTTCTCTCCATTTCTGTATCACTGCACCAGCATCATTGTTTAAGTTCCTTCAATTCTAATTTTTTTTCTGCCTCCCTAACAAGACCATTAGCTTCCTGAAGATAGAGAGACGGGCTTGTCTTATTCATCCCAGGATGTGTCAGTCTGTGTGTATGGCACTGATGATCCCAGTCTTCAATGAGTGATCCAGTTTCAAGATTATGTAACTGAATGATTGACTGAACTGTCAATCATTTATCCTGATGTCACAGGATAAATACTTACAATTTCTTAAGTGTCCTTACAAAAATCTTAACTTACTTATTTCTAGGAAGTTCCAACTGGACATATGCATATTTTAAAGGTTTATTATTTATGAATGAAAGTATGCCTGCTGCTGCTGCTAAGTCGTGTCCGACTCTGTGCGACCCCATAGACGGCAGCCCACCAGGCTCCCCTGTCCCTGGGATTCTCCAGGCAAGAACACTGGAGTGGGTTGCCATTTCTTTCTCCAATGCAGGACAGTGAAAAGTGAAAGTGAAGTCGCTCAATCGTGTCCAACTCTTAGCGACTCCATGGACTGCAGCCCACCAGGCTCCTGTGTCCATGGGATTCTACTTTGGTGAGAAAGACTATGGGGATAAGGAAAGAAACTGATACATATTCATTACCTAGTATGGCCTCTTTCACACAATTTTATTTAATTTTTCCAGTAATCTTTAATTACAGACATTGCATTTTTCATTTAATTGAGATAATAATGAGGCTCAAGGAGCTTAACTACCTCACATAAGATTATATAGTATTTGTGCTTGTAAACAAGGTTAAGTTCTGTTGACTGTGACTCAGATGGTAAAAAATTTGCCTGCAATTCAAGAGACCCAGGTTTGATCCCTGAATCGAGAAGATACCCTGGAGAAGGGAATGTCTACCCAGTCCAGTATTCTTGCCAGAGAATTCCATGGACAGAGGAACCTGGCAGGCTGCAGTCCATAGGGTCACAAAGAGTCAGACAAGACTAAGGGACTAACACTTTCACTTCAACACTAAGTTCTACTGCAGTAAAGAGCAACTCCCAGAAGATTAATGTCCTAAAATACTTCTACCTCACTCATTCTATATGTCCCCTCTGGGTTAGCAAGGGTTTTCTGCTCCGCATAGCCACTCTGGGATCTAGGCTGACCAGCCCCTTCTCAAATGTTGTCAGACACCACTGTTCACATTTCGTTGGCTCAAGCTCCCCCTGGCTACATCCACCTCCAAAAGGTCAGAGAAATACAATCCTAGTATTTGTCCCAGAATTAAGAAATCAAGAATTATTTTCCAGACAATACTAATGACTATCCCAGTTTCAAAATTAAAAATTAAAACCACATCTGCTTAAATTCTGAGTTTATCCCCATTTCTACCACACCATCCATTTCATTTTTTTCTTTATTTGGAAATGTATCGAATTGAAATTAAAATGAAACCTGATATAGAGTCTTTGAGGAAAGTAAGGTATATGGTCTCCGTATTAGCGATTCTCAAAGTGTCAGTGTGCATCAGGATCACCTGTAAACTCTAGGATTCCACATACGAGATGAGAATCTCTTAGGGAGAGGAGCACATACTTGTACTTGGGACAAGGCCCCATAGTGTGTGGGCTGCTGATCGGGGGCCACATGGGGAAGGACAGTTCTCTAGGTCTAAGCTTTTGATCCTCCACAAACTTATTTTAAATTGTCTCACTTATTACACACACTATCCTTCATCTTCAGTGAAAAGTGTAACACATGCTTCTTACGAACACATGCTCTTCTCCCAGTCTCTTCTAAAACAGAGTCCCTTTTTCTCCTAAATTTCTTTGGGCACTGGAGAGGACAGAGCTTATTGAATAATGTATTTCATCACTAGACAACTTGAAAGGGGTTCTGCTTAATGCAGTAGAAATTTTCAGATGATTCATTCTGAAGCCACTGATCAAAAGTACAGCTAATGGGAACAGGTGAGCTCCAATGATTGATGTCTTTCAAGGGACAAGGAGCAAAATCCCTATCACTAGCAAAGAGGCTGAATACTGAAATCAAGTGTCAGACAGGCAGAGAAACCATTTAGGCTTTAAAATAAATTTAGTCATAGTCCCCTATAAGCCTCAGACTAGATGTTAGCATGTCCAAATGGATTCTACAACGTCGGCATCATGTTTCTGAGTCTGAGCTGATAGAGCCTTGTGGTGTTGGTGAACAAGGCAGGCAAGGAATGAAACTGACAGGGCCAGGAAAACATCAAAAATCCCTCAGAAACACAGTGAAGGGGAAGAAAGTCAGCCCTCATCAGATAGAAAGGAGGCGATTCTCACAGAACTCCTGCATGGATGTCCCTCAGAGGGAGTGCCTCGTTTCACTTGGCTTCCGTGCCAGTCAAAATGCCCCCTTGGCAGTGGATAAAATAAAATAAACAAGGCAGAAATAAATGCCAAAACAAATTCATGCACAGAATGACCTTCCAAATGCTGCATGGCCCTGCTAAACTGTCCTCTACCAAAATGAATGGAAAGGGCAAAGAAAAAAATCTATAATTTATCTTCAACTAGAAAAATCTTTAAAATGAGCTGAGGCACTGAAATATTTGCCCATCCCTTCTTTCTGATGATGACCTAACATTCAATGAATGTCTCATAATGTGTCAGGTGTTTTATATGCATTTTCTCTTAGTATTTCATAATAGCAGTGTAAGATGGATGTCATTGTCTCCAGTTCATGTTTGAGGAAATAAAGGTTGAATAAATTATTCAAGGTCACATTGGAAAGAAGTGAGTCTGAGACACTTATTTTACTCTAAAATCCATTACATTTGTTCCCCCACCCAACTCTTCAAAGTTGTATTAGGATAAGAAAACTCCATCTGATGCTTCTAAAATGTCAATGTCTGCTCTGTCCTTTGTTTGGTGTCAAGAAATGTGATTCATCCAAAATAGCTGGCTGGATTTAAAGTAGCTGAAGATAAATGTTGTAAAAGCATACAAATGCATTTTTCACATCTTTAATTGAGGTACAAGAACTTTGGTCCATAAGACTAGACTCTGATCTTCAGAGGTTATTCACAAGATTTGAGGCCTCATTTCACTCTGCGTGAGTGCTTACTAGCAAGGACAGTACAGTTGATCTCCCAGAACCACCTGCTAAGACATACAAGGATCTTAAAATAATCCAGTAAATAAAGCCATAAAGAGTCCAAGGGCAACTACAGAAAGCAAAACCTCCTATCACCAGACCTACTGCATCATGTCAGCCTTGGAGAAAGGCCACGGTTCTCTCATTATCCCAACATGAGACCTTGGCAGAAATCCACTCTGAGAGAAGGGACTGTGTACCCTTACTTCACCCCATAGGGTCAGATGGGACTAAGCACTGCAGTACCTGCCATGGTGATACTGGAACTGTCACAACCCAGCAGGACTCTCTGCAAGACACCTTCTCACCCACATGGTGCTATTTGATAAGAAAAGGTATCCATCCCCTTCCTCCAATCCCCTAAACTAGAATAAAACAGAGCAAGAAGTTTGAAGAAGGAGGTAAATCTGGAGACTCTAGTAGTGATAGGTCATTAGATCAAAAAATTAAAAGCACACAGGTTCAGGGGTCAGACAGATCTGGGTTGTAATCCAAATTCTGTTACTATCTAGAGTAGTGATCTTGGGACAAGTTACTTACCAAGAACCCACTTCACAGGGTTCTTGTGTAAAACAAACCACAGAGTATTTTCAAAGGGAAGTGATGATAAACACACACACACTGCTCTATCTAAAATAGATAACAAACAAGGACCTACTGCATAGCACAGGGAACTCTGCTCAATATTCTGTAATAACCCAAATGGGAAAATAATTTGAAAAAGAATAGATACATGTATATGTATAATGGAATCACTTTGCTGTTCACCTGAAACAAACACAATATTGTTAGTCAATGATACTCCAATATAAAATGAAAATAAAAAAGAGTAAATATGCATTACCAAAAAAGAGAAGCAATATCCTGGAATAGTCAAGAACACTGTCTCTGGAAGAAAAGATACCTGAAGACTATCTCTATAGTTTAATATCCTTGCAATGCTGTTAAGCAATTAAGATTACTTGCTGACTTTCATCTTGTAAAACAGAGCTAGTAAATATACACCTTGTATTGGAGGTAAACAGAGAAACATCAATGGCACTAAAAACAAAGCTCACATGAAAAAGCTCAGGTTACACACTATGGAAGACCACAGCCAAGCAAAACACACAGATGAATACAATGAAACAGTTCTCTGTGAAATGGAGGGGTGGGAATAGGGTGTGGAATAAAAAGGGATAAATAAATCAGTTAAAGGGGGTCTGTAGAGATAAATAATAAACGAATGCATGCACTGGGGAGTATGATTAACTCAACCCTCTGAAGCAGAGGTCTTCACAAACAAACAATAAATTCAGAGGTAATAGCTAGGCATATTTCCTGGGGTTGTTGGAAGGTTAATTGCAAAAAAAGCTTGGGGAAAGTTTAGCAGAGTATCTACAATATGCCCAAGGATAGTGATGACTTTGTTGGATCCTTAATATGTAGCAGTCCTTCCTTCTTTACCATTATGAAGCTTGGACTATTTTTTGTTATCTATCCATCCATCTATTATATATCTATTTTATAAACGTGTGTGTGTGTGTGTTAGTCGCTCAGTCGTGTCTGACTCTTTACGACCCCGTGGACTGTAGCCCATCAGGCTCCTCTGTCCATGGAATTCTTCAGGCAAGAACACTGGAGTGGATTGCCATTTCCTTCTCCAGGGGCCCTTCCCAACCCAAGGATAGAACCCTGGTCTCCTGCATTTCAGGCAGATGCTTTGCCATCTGAGCTACTAGGGCATTTATTTATTTTGTAAATAGATAAAATCAAACATATATCTACATATAGTTGATTAACAATATTATATTAGTTCCAGGTTACAAGCTAGTGATCCAGTATTTTTTATATACTTCATTTAAGTTTCTTAGAAAATAATGGCAATAGTTCCTTGTGCTGGACAATACATCCTTGTTCCCAGTTTTTTTGAGGTTACTGCCAAGGATGTCTGCCAAAAGCAGTTTTTCATCTTTTTCACAATTCGGGTTTCCAAAAGTGGGAGGCCACCTCCCCAAAGTCACTATTCCTTTTGCAAAGGACACAAGCAAATAACCTTCTGGTGTAATACAGAAGACTAGACTTTGGCCTGTATAATCATGAGGATGATATCAGCTAAAAGGGAATTATGTTAACTTGATCATTTCTCATCTTTGAAATTCAAAATGACTTGGCCTGGTTACATTTACTTATGCCTCAGACGATTAAGGGGGCACAGTGGTCTTGTCCCATCTAATCCTTTATTAAACTAAAATTAAAAATAATTTCTGAATTCCATTATTAATATCCTCCCTCTGTGAAAAGGATCTCCCTCAGCAGACCCTATTGACATTCCGTCTAGACACTGCTGGGGGAATTCACTTCATGAATATCAATAAATGTGTTGCATAGAGATGGAAGGATATTAAATTATTTCTGAGCCTTTGACAGTTGACAAAATGTTAGTATAATAATTAAAAGTGCAGGCGGTTTAAATGCTAGGTAGGTACTCCTCAGCGCAACAGTGAACACTGGTCATACAAGCATCTTTGTTGGAAGGTAGCTTAGGGAAGAAACTTAACCTTGCTTTCAGCTCATTATGGCCTTATACCTTCTGTAAATCCTACACACACACACACACACACACACACACACACTCACAACCCAAACAGAAAAGGGCTTCCTTTCAAAATATAATTGACAGATCAGATTACACTTTTGATTTAGGAAACAAAAATTAAAAATATTTTATATCATTTCTTGCCATCATTTTCTTTGTCCTCCAGTAGCAAGTGAATTTAAAAGCTAATGGATTAATTAGAGGGCAAAAGAGGCCTTAATGGTTACTGTCTCCCCCTCCACTCCTACCATCCAGCTATTCTAAACCTCATCTGATGTCTGCCCCTGACCTGATACTCTTATTCAGTTCTTCTGGGTAGGAACTTGGGCTTTGATATTCCTCAAAAGTTCCCATAAATATCATGTTAATGCATATATATGGAATCTGGAAAAATGGTACAGATGAACCTATTTGCAGGAATAGACACAGATGTAGAGAACAGAGCTGTGGACACAGTAGGGGAAGGAGTCAGTTCAGTCAGTTCAGCATCAGTCCTCCCAAAGGATGGACTGGTTGGATCTCCTTGCAGTTCAAGGGACTCTCAGAGTCTTCTCCAACACCACAGTTCAAAAGCATCAATTCTTCGGCACTCAGCCTTCTTTACAGTCCAACTTTCACATCCATGCGTGACTACTGGAAAAACCATAGGTTTGACTATTTGGACCTTTGTTCGTAAAGCAATATTTCTGCTTTTTAACATGCTATCTAGGTTGGTCATAACTTTCCTTCCAAGGAGCAAGCGTCATTTCATGGCTGCAGTCACCATCTGCACTGACTTTGGAGCCCCCCCTCCCCAAAAAATAAAGTCTGTCACTGTTCCCATTGTTTCCCCATCTATTTGCCACAAAGTGTTGGGACCAGATGCCATGATCTTAGTTTTCTGAATGTTGAGCTTTAAGCCAACTTTTTCACTCTCTTCTTTCACTTTCATCAAGAGGCTCTTTAGCTCTTCTTCAGTTTCTACAATAAGGTGATGTCATCTGTGTATCTGAGGTTATTGATATTTCTCCCAATAATCTTGATTCCAGCTTGGGCTTGATCCAGCCTGGCATTTCTCATGATGTACTCTGCATATAAGTTAAATAAGCAGGGTGACAAAATACGACCTTCGTACTCCTTTCCCAGTTTGGAACCAGTCTGTTGTTCCGTGTCCAGTTCTAACTGTTGCCTCTAGACCTGCATATAGGTTTCTCAGGAGGCATGTCAGGTGTTCTGGTATGCCCATCTCTTGAAGAATTTTCCACAATTTGTTGTGATCCACACAGTCAAAGGCTTTGGCGTAGTCAAGGAGAGGGAAGGAGAGGGTGGGACAAATCAAGAGAGTGGCACTGACATATGTACACCACCATGTCTAAAATAGATGGGTAGAGGGAAGGCGCTGCATAACAGAGGGAGGCCAGTCTGGCACTCTCTAATGACCTAAAGAGGTGGGATGGGCGGGGGTGAGAAGAAGGATCAGGAGGGAGGTGATATATGTACACTTGCGGCTGATTCGTGTTGTTATAGAGCAGAAACCAACACAACATCAAAAGCAATTATCCTCCACTTAAAATTTTTTAAAATTTCCCCAGTTCTTTCTAGTGTATCATCAAAGCTGAAACCAAAGGAGCTAGAACAGTGGTTCCCAAATTTTAGTGGGTATAAAGTTTACCTGGTGTGCTCACAAAAAAATACAGTTTCCTAGGATCCGTCCCTGGAAATCTTGGGTAGGTCTCAGGAGTCTGCTTTTTTAACAGATGCCCAGAGATTTTGATTCAGGTAGTGCAAGAAACGCATATTGAGAAAACTAGGCTGGTCGCATTTTTCACTTTCAGCTTAAACAGTTTCATTGCCCCAGCTGTTGAAGGAATGCAGGTCAGAGGGCAGGAGTGCACTCCATGGCCTGCAAGCAAGATACGTTTGGTGCAGACAGCCAAGTACATTTTGCTGATAACATTTGCAGGAGCCAGCCCAAAAGAATATGGGGAAAGAGATGTAATATTTACCAAGCACTTGGTATGCTCCAGGCATTTTACAAATGCTCTCTAATTTAAATCTCAAAGCATACAGGTAGAAAGAAGTTACATATTCTTCCCAGACCTCCTACTGAAAAGAAGAGAGCTGGGGTTCATCTGATGTTCTAGTTGCAAATTTCCTGAGGAGAAAGGGCAATGGGCCAGGGGTTGGGATGTCTACATACCATTCTCTGATGCTTACTCTTCCCTCCTTCATGTTTGTTATGAGGCAATCACTCAAACTCTCTGTTTTACTATCTCAACATCTGTCCAGGTAGGAAATGGGGTGGGGTTGGGCTGGGGGCTGCTACTTGCCTCTGCCTGCTTCAGAAAGATCACATGAAGGCAAAGATGCAAGAGTCGTGACCCATGACAGCATTTGAAGTTTACTGGAAGAAAACTATTCTGTAGATAGAATAAGATTCTGTGTATAAAAAGAAAAATGCTAACACAGTTGGACACCATTTTTCAATTTCTTAATCTGACTATTCATTTATCAGACATTATATCATAAATGGGGCTTCCCTGATAGCTCAGTTGGTAAAGAATCCACCTTCAATGCGGATAACCCTGGTTCAATTCCTGGGTTGGGAAGAGCCCCTGGAGAAGGGATAGGCTACCCACTCCAGTGTTCTTGCTCTTCCCTTGTGGCTCAGCTGGTAAAGAACCCGCCTGCAATGCAGGAGACCTGGGTTCAACACCTGGGTTGGGAAGATTCTCTGGAGAAGGGAAAGGCTACCCACTCTAGTATTCTGGCCTGGAGAATTCCATAGACTAGTCCATGGGGTTGACAAGAGTCGGACATATCTGAGCAACTTTCACTTCACATGTTGCTTTCAGAACCACAAAAGTTGAGAAGGGTACAGGTTCTCTGCAGACAATATTTTCAGTTTAGTGGGAAGAGCAGGAGGTGAAGTTGCTGAGAGACAGTGAGAAACAAAGGAAGTAGAGCTGGGAGAGAGACAGCAGGGAGAAGAGAAGGAAGAATGGAGGTGGGAGAAGGTTGGACAGAAATAGATCACATTTATTTATATGAATGTTTTAACATTTACAAAATGCTTATTTATCCACTGCATTATTTAATTCCACTCCTCTCAGACTTTCACATGCCAGAGAATAGTGTTTAATTTCCTTGGCTCCACCCCCAGAAATTCTGATTCAGTGGTCTAGGCTGAGACTGGGGGTCATGGGGTAGATGGTGTCCCATGGACAGATCATGCTTCAGGTGGCACTGATTCAATCATCAGTCCAAATTTATGAGGCAGGCAAGGCTGGCATTAGGTGCCCCATTTATCATTCCCATTTTTTAAAAAATAGGAAAGTGAAGTTCAGAGAAATTACGAAGCTGGTTTAAAGTCCCAAAACTACCAGGACTTTCTGATGCTAAGCTGTGAGCTTTTCTCAGTGTGGATGATTTAAGCTTGATATTCTTCAAGGTTGTGCTTGGGGAAATCAGAATAATGGTCATTGCCTTGAAAGTGGAGGGAGTTGCCATGGATACAAACATTGTCTTAATGTCTTGCAAGGAATTTCCTTTAACCATAAATTCTATAAGAAATAGTCCCAGCAAGATATAACCTATTCTGCTTCTTAAAGAATCAACATTCCCACAGCAGGAGAAGTAGATAACAGTTCTCTTTGTGAATATTGGCAAGATTTATAACCTCCTCGTAGGTAAGTTTTAACCACCTTTGGGGATTGTCATAAGGACTGAATGAGGATCAAGTTGACCTACCTGGGCTACCCAGGTGGCGCTAGTGGTAAAGAATCCACCTGCCAATGCAGGAGACACAGGAGATGCAGGATCGATCCCTGGGTTGGGAAGATCCCCGGGAGGCGGGCATAGCAACCCAGAGCCTGGGGAACCCCATGGACACAGAAGCCTGGTAGGTTACAGTCCATGGGTTCACAGAGTCAGACACGACTGAGAGACTGACCACAATGCACAACTTGACCTACAGTATTTTTGGCAGTTCCTGACACATGGTAGGTGTTCCGTAAGTGCGAGTTTCCAATTTTTCCCTTTTCATTATTAATCCATTATTAATAATTGAACCACTAATAAAATAGTGAGAACCTGTATGTTGGGATGTGAACCAGGTCCTTAATTTACATTAATTTGTTTAATTCTCATCATGATCCCAGGGAGCTGGTTCTGTTAGCATCCCCACTTCATGAACAAGGAAACTGAGGTTCATAATGCTGAAGAGCTTCCATTCTCACAGTAACTAGAAGCAGAGCAAGGATTGGATCCCAGGCAGCCTGCTTACTGAGCCTGCTCTCCTAAGCATGTTGTAAAGTTGCTTTCCCAGCTTGTCAATCAAGAGATCTCAAATAGTTAATGGTGAAAGTGAAGGTATAAGACAAGAAAAGTACTTTCAGAACTTGGTTGCCAAGCCTGAGTTTTTCACAAGCACCAGTGCATGGGTGATAATATAGTGGCCACTGAATGTTGCTTATGTTACGGAAATGGTGCTTTGTCTATTTTTCTGGGACAGGACAGACGAAAATGACTTTCCCCTTACTCCTATTCTCACTTCTTTTGGTCCTGAGTCTTTCTGGCAAAAATTCACTGTTTCATCCCTATTCTGCTTTTTGATCCCTGCAACTGCTTGTTACCTTGCTTGTCAGCTCTTGTGCTGACAAATGGACCTCTCTGCTGTTTACTTATTCATCCTAATAGTTCTTGGATGCAATTAATTTTTTCATCCTTTCTATGTGCAGGCACTGTGAACTTCTGGAGATGTGAGAGTAGGCACACTGTGCCTGTTCTTATGGTGCTTTTTATCTGGTGAAGGAGGTAAAGAGACCTACTAAAGAAATAATTGCATTTCTGACTATAGAATTTCAAATTTATATGAGTCCTGCATGAAAGAAACATGGTCTTATAAGAGAGTTGAGGGAAAGAAGTAGACTTGGGTTGTCTATATAGGGGACAAGGTCTACAGTAGATGCCAAGGAAGGAATCCATGGGTAAATGGTCTTTGAGTTGAGATTTAAGGGGCGAATAGAAGTCCACTAGGCTAAGAAAGGTGGAAGAGGGATGGAAAGCGGTGTGACATCTCTGTGGTGAGAGGGAGCAGGGCAAGTTCAAAGAACTGCAAGAATATGAAACTACAGAACAGAACATTGACAGATGTTCAACTGTCAATGGCCAACTCAAGAGAAGAAAAAAACCAGCCTCAGAATAGATATCTCCGTGCTGTAGGAAGAACATGAAGTCACTCACTGATGGAACAAAAGTGAATTGAATTTCTATTACGAGCCAGTGTCTGTTCCACATGCAGGAGATGCTACAAAGATGAATAAGATGTGTTTCTTGTCTAGTGGTTAAAAGTCATTGTAAATTCCTTTAGGATAAGGCCATATTTTACTCAGCATTATACCCTGTTTGTAGCAAGTATTCAGTGAATATTCATTAAATAAAAGCAATTTTAGGTCACTAATTTTTTGATTATTGATCAAATAAACATCAATGCATGAATATTACCATAAACTTTAGATAGATATAGATATATATATATACATTTATATGTATATGTGTGTGTATACGCATACACATACAAATACACACCAAAGGCTTCCTTCAGAGTTAATAAAGTACAATCCTCAGGGAAGGGACTTTGGCTCCAGAATTTTTTTAAGAAACCAGAAGTGATTCCCATGTGCAGTTATGGTTGAGAACCTGGTTGGTATCAAGTTTAGAGAATCGGTCTAGACAAATTCTTTAATATTCTTTAATATACAAGAATTAAAATTTAAATATATTTCAGCATCAGTATGAAGTCACATTATCTTCTCCTCCCTAAAACTTGAAGAATGCCACTAAAGAATGCCAATAGAAATAATGAGCTCACTATCTCAAATGGAGATTGGAGAATGTGACATCCTTAGGAAGGTGTATCAGAACAGTTTGAACTCTGTGCCCCTGGCTCCCATAACAGATCTGTTAAGACCCCTCAAAGGGACATATGCTCTGATTAAGAATTATTCTTGTGAGGAAATTTACTTGATTGATCATTTGCTTCTGCACCCTGGTAACATTAATAAAAGCAAAATTTATGCCAAAGGAACAAAACGATGAGCTTTGACAATACATGATAGCTGAAACTTAGTGAGCCTGCTTTTTGGTGATGACCTTGGCCTCCACTTGCTCGTTAGCCAGGGCAGGTGAATGTTTATATGTAGTTTAATTAGTTAATGATAGTTAAGTGCCTCAAGAGCCCATCAACTTGGCATTAAAGGACAATTACCCATCATCACTGAATTCCCAAGCTATTTGATGAAGCTGAATCACAGATCTGTCCCTGAGTGAGGGAAATTAGTCAAAGGCAGAGAGAGTGTTTTGCTAAATCCCTGAAGACAGAATATGGTCTAACCAACCACTGAAGCTTTCAAAGCCAATGGAAAGAACCTTCACAATAGAGAAGAATGAAGTGAAAAACAAGCAGGAACTCTTTCTTAGCCCAGGCTCACCTCAGCCGTGTAAGCCGTAATAACCTGGACTGCATCCACCAGTGATTGGCTCCAGTTGTTTTACAGGAAATCTTTCTTTTTGAAAGCGAGATGCTAAGCTTTTCACTGCCTCCAGCAGAACATGTTAGTGCCTTGATTCCAAGGGTGTGGATCACATAAATCTGAAGTATCTCTGGTTTCGGTGGGAATAATGAAACCTTTCTCGGCTGACGCATCTAGGAATTAAAGAAGCATAATAGCTTTGAACCACTGTCAAAAGCCGCATGGAACCTCATTGCTGGAAAGGGTATTTCATTTTTTTTGTGATTTAGCTTGGAAGCATCTCCTTCTTAAATCCTTTCCTTCTTTCCTCCACCTACTTTATTTCTACTCCTTATTAGCTCTGCCCCCCAAAAGTTTATAATACAGGAATGTAGACACAGAAGGTAATTTGGGGAATCTGACGGTCATTACATTGTGCTGGCAAGACACAAAATTTCAACTGATTTGAGAAGATTGCTATGTCTACCCATATATAAACACATCTCACGTACCTCTCATTTTCTGGTGGTCTTTTTGTTTGTTTTTACAACAGGCATTTGCATGTTTGAGAAAGAAATCTTGTAATTACAGGTGACTGGAGATTTTTCCTCTAATTGGTATTCTGAGTCTCCTGTTGAGTAAAAGTGTATTGTTGAAGGAACGTACTGACTTTCATAAGCCCAGCTGAGTCAATTTCCAACTTATCATGGTGGTGTTACCGAAGAAAGCATTGATGTTTTGTGTTCACTCGTTCATTCATGCATTTAGCAGATTTGCATTTGGGGTACTCTATAGCAAGACCAGTGTCTAGGAAATAAAGAGAGTAAAGAATAAATAAATTTTGCTTTTTTTAAAAATAATTTTTATTGGAGTAGAGTTATTTAAAATGTTGCATTATTTTGTTGTGCAGCAAAGTGAAAAAGTTATGTCTTTCTTAGATTCTACTCCCGTATAGGTCATTACAGACTGCTGAGTTAGAGCTCCCTGTGCTATACAGTAGGTTCTTATCGGCTATATATTTTAGTGTACATATGTCAATCCCGATCTCCCAATTTACCTTTCCTCCTTCTCCCCCCTTGGCAACCATAAGTTTGTTTTCTGCATCAGTGACTCTATCTCTCTTTTGTAAATAGATTCCTTTTTTACCTCTCTTTTTCAGATTCCACATATCCATGATGTCATATGACATTTGTCTTTCTCTGTCTGACATACTTCACTTAGAACGACAGTCTTTAGGTCCATCCATGGCACTGCTAATGGCATTATTCCATTCTTTTTATAGCTGAGTAATATTCCAGTGTATATATGTTTTACGTCTTCTTTATCCATCTCTCTCTTAGCAGCTTACAAAGCTGTGAAGATTAAGAACTTTGTACAGTATGTTCCTAGGAAGAATGTGCAGATGTCCCAAGAAGTGGCAGGAGGGAAGCACTGGTTATGGCTGGTGATTTCCATCAATACTTCAATGACAAGGCAATTGGCTGGGCCTTGAAGTATGATAAAAAGCATGAAAATATTAAGATGGTAAGGGAAAGCAAGCAATTAGAGAGACAGCACCAGGCCAGGAAGCAGAGTTGAGGAACCATTTGTTGTTGCAATAAAGCAGAGCACAATAAAAACAGGTATACTTGGAAACTGATGTTGCTTTGAACTGCTGAGCTTGTGGTAGTATTTTTTACAGGAGCAATAGGAAAGGAATACAGTGGGTTTAAGTGTAATGTTGACACACTTTTTCTCAGATATCAGATCTCTGCATTAGCTGGTGCCAGGTTAGACATAGGTGATGGTGGGCATAGGGCTGGAGGAACTGAGTTAGGTAGGCACAGCGGCAGATATAGCAGTAAGGGAGACAACAGGGGTAAAATACTAATGCTTCTCTCAAATAGATGCTCTTAGAGAATGGGGGAAACCGCTTAGGACAGTGACCTGGAATGTAAGTGCTTAACATATAGTTGGTTAGAATATTGACTCTTCTCTGGGTGAGACAATCCATCAGTGGGTAAAGACCTCAGAGAACACAATGTTTGGTCATCTCTGAAGACAGTTTTCTACAGGCAAACTTGGATTACGTTGACCCTCAAGGAAGCCTTGAAGTGGGGAAAAGGTCTGTGCATGAATAAGAATGGTTAGAAGCATGGCAGCCTGCTCATCCTGGTCCTACCTGTTTGCCTGGCTGACTGTGCTCGTAAAAGCTTCAGGGAGTTTTAGTCCCAGCTGAACATGCTGCTTCATCCCACCTCCAGCTGCTTGCCTCCCTGAGTCACGGCCCTGTCTTCTGCCCTGGAGAAAGTACCCGAGATCTCTTTGAGATAGATCCTGTGCTTACTCATCTCTGTACTGCCATCACTTAGTGTGATGCCCAGAAAGCAGCAGATGCCCAATAAATCTTCATTAAGTGAATGCACAAAGGGGCAGAGTTCTACTCTTCACACATTTAAAGATTCATTGCAGGGCAGTGGGTATTACAAGGCAGTGAGTAATCTTGTACTCAGATCTGCGGTCCAGAAAGATGGTTTCCAAACGCTGATCCACACCAGTCCACCAGCTGCTGTCAGGCCAGTAAAGATGGTTGGTCTCCACCCTATCCATGATGATTCAGTGGGCCTGGGCATTTGTTTCTTTAATAAACTCCACAAGGATTCTGCTTTTCAGGCAAGTCTGTGAACTCTTGGTCTTGACCTCCGAGAGGACAGAGATCAGGCTTCTCTGGTGGCTCAGTGGTGAAGAATCTTCCTGCCAAGTCAGGAGATGCAGTTTTGATCCATCATCTGGGAGGATTCCTCAGTCTATGGACCAGCCAAGCCTGTGTGCCACAACTATTGACCTTGTGCTCTAGAGCTTGGGAGCTGCAACTACCAAAGTCCAAGTGGCCTAGAGCCTGTGCTCTGCAACCAAAGAAGCTGCTGCAATAAGCCCACTTACCACAACCAGAGACAAGCCTGTGCAACAACAAAAACCGAGCACAACCAACAAGAAATAAATAAAATTATATATGTATAAGTATATAATGAGGACAGAGTTCATTATGAACCAGGGTGATCAGAGAAAGACTGAGAAGTGGGGGGATCTGAAATGAACCTTCAAGCATGGATGGTTTTGGGTAAATGAAGATAAGGAAAAAAAGCCAGAACAAAGGTACAGAAAGCCAGACACTGTAAGAAACACCACTCTGTATCATTTGGACTTCCTATTCAAAACACCATTGACAATCTGTACCACTTATATCTGCATAACGTATTATCCTATAACTTACTTTCTTAAACAACAATCAGCATTTATTACCTCTCAGTTTCTGACGGTTAAGGATTCAGGAGCAGTTTGGTTGAGCTTTCCTGACTTGAGGTCGCTTAAGAGGTTGCAGTCAGATGGTGACTGGGTAGAGGTCATTTCAAAGGATTCTTTGACCTGATGCTTGGAATAGAAACTCTTCAAGCTAGAGACTGGAAGAGTTAGGGCCCTTCTGCATATTCTTCTACCTGTATGCTATTTTTGTATATGATCTCTATAGCAGGGTGGCTTCAGATAGCTGAACTTCTCACATGGTGACTCGGTGCTCCAAAAGCATGTGGTCTGAGTGCCCGGTAGGAAGAGACAGGCAGGGTGAAGGAGGAACTAGGTAGTGGTATGCACGCAGTACAAACATGCATGCAAGTGAGGAGATAGGTATTAATAGCAGGTGGGCAAGGGAGCCATGATTTCAGGAGTTCTTCATTTAACTTTAGCCAGACACAAAGATGCTATTCAGCGCTTCTTATTGGAATATGGATTGTATACCATATAGAAGAGTTATCATAAAAGATACCAACTTTAACTATATGATTGAATCTAACTTTACCACAAGGAATTGCAATGTACCTTTCAGTTCTTTCAGCAATGTCCAATATTCTCTGAAGGTCAGGGATCACATTTATAGAATTAGGTTTGTGTAGTTGCCATTTTCCCACAATCAAAGGCTGAAGACTGGTGTTCCAGACCTAATGCTTGGTAAACTGTGATCCTAGGCAGATATGTAAACTCCCTCTTCATTGAGCTATTTATTTCTCTAACTTCATTTCCTTTGATATATTCCTCAAGCTCCACTCTTTCAAATTTTGGATTACTTGCTTTTTCCCATAGCATAAAGACTCTCTTCTTTCCATGTAGTGGTCTTTGTTTTAGACACTATGCTTCCCCATTTCTGTCTCTGCAAGTGCCCCTTCCCCTACCTTTCAGCTTCTCAGTAGAACTGTCAGATTCTACTCCTGGCAGAACCCACCCTCTGAGTTCTCCCAGTGCCCTGCATGTATCTGTATCATCATCCAGGTCTTGTTTTCACTACTAGACCAAGAGTCTCTTAAGGAGAGATTTATGCCTCATTGATTTCTGCTGTGTCTGCCAAGAGCATGATGTCTGACATACAATAATCTATCAGTAAATATATATTGTGCTTCAGTGAATAAATAAGTTCATGAAGGCAGGGAAAAATATTTTAAAATGTGAACCCTCCATTCTTTGGCTTGATTGGATGGTACATGTGGGACTTCAAAGGACATTAGCTAAATTACCTTTTCATGATCACCAAGTTGTCAAGACTGAAAAAATTAACAATAAGAAACAATTTTACTGTCTCTGGATAACACAGCAAAAGCCTTAGACTTTTGAGTCTATGGTGTTCTTTCTCATTGAGAATCCTGTGCAAAGATGAAGTTGAGCTTAGAAAGCTCCAGTGTTTATCTCTTTGTATCAAGAGTATAGTTCCTTCTACTTTTCACCTACTATAGGTGATGGACACCTTTTCTTGCTCCAAAAAGAACTGCAGGCAAATTCATTCCTGGTGGGCGGTGGAGGCCTATCAAGTGAAGGTCAATAGCAATCTGACTCTCATCTCACACTATCTCACTGGGACAGGGCCAAACAGGACCTGAGGCGTGGCCTTGCTTTCCCACTCCAGCAAGATACTGAGCTAAAATATGGACCTGTGGCTGCATAGATACCACTGAGAGCTTGCTCCTGTTATTAGCCAGCAATTTGATTTCACTTTTCTGAGTTCCTGTTTCTCCACCATAATTTGAAGATTGTGACCTCATAATGCTCAGCTCAAAAAATGGGAACTCTTCTGAAGATTGAAAAAACCCTCAGCAAAATCACCCAGCCTGTTCTCTAATATACAGTAGGTGCTCACAGATGTTCATCTTTTCCCTTCTCCCATTGGACCCTCCTAAGAAGAAAATATTCTGGCCATTCATGATAAAGAGGTCATTACTGGCTCCTTTTTTCTGCTTAGTAAGGATAGGGTAGGGCTCCGGTATCTCATGTGTATTTCTCTGGCTTGCATACCCAGGCACACCCATCCACCAGGCTTTGTTTCCCTAACCTCAAGTTATGTAAGGAGTAGGTGTACGGCCCTGGATCCATTTCCACAGGGACCTGTTTCAAAATCCCTGCTGATTGCTCTATGTTGAGTGTGTGTATGAAAGAGAAAGGCCCACACATGTTTCCCACTTGAACCTCCCGGCCTGAATTAGGTCATGCAATCGTTGCATTTTTCACTATTTCACAAGCTGCTGTTATGGCACAAAGAATAAGGCAAGAGCAGGGAGTTGCTTAACCTTGCCCTGTATTTACACATACATGTTGGCTGGGAAACCGTGACTCATTCCCCTCACTGGAATACAACGAAGAGGCCGGCTCTTAATGACTTTATTTTAAAAGACTACTTTCCCTCACCTTCAGCTAAATCCTCTACAGCTGAACTTAATCTCTGGAAGTACAGGACATGTTAGGAAGAGTATTAACCTGTTCTAACCCCTAGGGTACCATTGGGTAACATTTAGGGAATACACAGGCAGTATCCAAGGAACCCTCCCTAAAACTGTGGGAAGTGAAATTGACAAAAGCTGATGATTCAAAAGGTTGGTGATTGGTGACAGTGTCCTATAGAAGTTTCTACCTACTATGGGCCAGGTGCTTTGTCTACATTTTCTCTAATCCTCACGTCAACCCAGCTCATCTTGTAACTGATGCTCGGTCATATTAGGTAATTTCTGAAAAGTACCAACGTTAATAAGCAGCAGAGTTGGGACTCAAATCCAGACACATCCAGTGCCAAAGCTCCTGCACCTTGATCTGTGTGCCCCACCTCCTTGAAGCTGAAGTTGGGTGTTTTACTTCCCTATCACCCATCTCCCTAGAACTGCCACTAGGCGTGGGCATACCCCTCCTTTCTCTGCCACTTATATTCTCTATTCTAACATTCTGGACTTTAGTGAAGTTATATTTGTACAGAAGGCAGTTGAAAGAACATCACTTTTTAACACTCCTTTTAAGATTCTGTTTCCTTGGTTACTTTTCCTGAGGTCTGGTTGTTTCTTTGATCTGGAAATTACCAAAACCGTACCAATCCAATCTATTTTTATTTTTTAACCTAAGTCAGCCTAAGACAGTTTCTGTTGCATGCAACCATGGTCCCTAATGGGTGGACCGTGGGTGGACACTTTGCACGCAGATAATAACTTGGCTGAATGCCGAAGTTCTACATCTTAAGACAGTAGTTTTAAACATTAGCAAGCCCTGGTATCACCTGAAGGGGCTCAGAACACTGACAGCTGGGTCCAACTCCAAAGTTTCTGATTCCAAAGATCTGAAATAAGGCCTAAGAATTTTTACTTCCAAAAAGTTTCTGATGCTGACATGGCTGGTTCAGGAGCACACTTCGAGAACCACTGACAAGACATACAAACAAGCGTGCTCTGATAGTCTAGTGACTAGAAGTAATTGACAAGCATGGTTATGCTTCCATAATATCAGTTTCTTGAAAACTCTCAATAAATATGTAATTCAGAATCTAACTTCCAGAACTCAATCCCCTCTATTCTCAAACTTATATATCCCCGGTATCTTTGAATATTTTGTCTTTTTTTTGTAGAAGGCAAGATCCAAAGTTTTCTTTAAAAGTAGGATTCTTAAAATTAATACTTGACATTTTTAGAGCAGTATTAGGTTCATGGCAAAACTGGGAAGAAAGTACAGAGAGTTCCATACGCTCACTGTTCCCACATGTGCACGGCCTCCACCACTGTCAACATTTCTCACCACAGCAGTACATCTGTTAAAAGCCATAAACCTACAATGACATGTCATTATCGTCCCAAGTCCACAGTTTACATGAGGCTTCACTCTTGGTGGTGTACATTTTATGAGTTTTGACAAATATATAATAAAATACATCCATCACTACAATATTATACAGAATGGTTTTGCTGTTGCATAAACCCCCTGTGCTCTATTCATCCTTCCTGCCCTGTTAACCCAGCGAAACTACTGATCTTTATACTTTCTCCCTGGTTTTGCCTTTTCCAGAATGTAATTTAATTGGAATCATCCAGTAAACAGGCTTTTCAGATTGGCTTTTCACTTAGTAATATGCATGTAAGTTTCCTCCATTTCTTCTCACAGCTTAATAACTCTTTTAGCTCTGAATAATTTTCCATTGCCTGGATATATCAGTTTATTTACCCATTCACTTACTGAAGTACATCTTGGTTGCTTCCTGGTTCTGGCAATGATGAATAAAGCTGTTATAAACAGCCGAGTATTTTTGTGTGGATCAGTTCAATTCAGTTGCTCAGTCGTGTCTGACTCTCTGCGACCCCATGAATCGCAGCACGCCAGGCCTCCCTGTCCATCACCAACTCCCGGAGTTCACTCAGACTCACATCCATCGAGTCAGTGATGCCATCCAGCCATGTCATCCTCTGTCGTCCCCTTCTCCTCCTGCCCCCAATCCCTCCCAGCATCAGAGTCTTTTCCAATGAGTCAACTCTTTGCATGAGGTGGCCAAAGTACTAGAGTTTCAGCTTTAGCATCACTCCTTCCAAAGAAATCCCAGGGCTGATCTCCTTCAGAATAGAAGTGTTCGATTCTTTTCAGTAAATACCAAGGTGAGCCACCGCTGTATGGTAAGAGTACAGGTAGTTATGTAAGAAACTGCCAAACTATTTTGCAGAGTAGCTGCACAAACTATTGTGTTCCCATTGGAAATGAACGAGAGTTCCTGTAGTCTCGTATCTTTGCCAGCATTCAAAGTTGCCAGTGTTTTGCGTTTCACTCATTTCTAGAGATATGTAGAGTTACCTCATTGTTTTAACTTACAATACCCTAATGACAGATGATGTTAATCATCTTTTCATATGCTTCCTTGTCATCTGTATGTCTTCTTTGGTGAGGTGCCTATTAGGATCTTTAGCCCATTTTTAAATTGTTTTTATTTTATTATTGTCAAATTTTAGAAGTTTTTGTATATTTTGAATAAGTTATTTCTTGATGTGTCTTTTGCAAATATTTTCTCCCATTTGATGTCTTCTGGTTAGCTTGACTTTGTCTTTTGTAGAGCAGAAGCTTTGAATTTCAATGAATTCCAGTTTATCAATTATTTTTTTCATAGGCCATTTATTCAGTGTTGTATCTGAAAAGTCGTCTAAATACCCAAGGTCAATTAGGTTTCCTCCAAATGCTATATAAACTGAACACTTCTTTACCCTAAAAAAATTTGTATATTGAAGTCCTGATCCCTAATATATTTGGAGTTTGGGCCTTTGGAAATTAATTAGGTTTAGATCAGTTCATGAGAGTTTGGACTCCCATAATGGGATTAGTGTCCTTATACGAAGAGGAAAAGAGACCATGTCTCCCTTTCTCTCTCTAACATGTGAGCAAACAGCAAGAAGGCAGCTGTCTGCAAGCCAGGAAGAAGACTCTCTCCAGGAACTGAATATGTTGGCAGCTAGTCATGGACATTCCAGCCTCCGTGATAAATAACTGTCTTTTAAAATCTACAGTATTTTGTTCTAGCAGTCTGAGCTAATGTTCTAGAACTTCTATAATTTTGAATTTTACATTTGAATTTTGAATTTTACGTTTAGGTCTACATTTGAGCTGATTTTTGTGAAATATATAAAGTCTGTCAAAATTATATTTCTTTATATATTTAACATAGATGTTAAGTTGTTCCAGAACCATTTATTGAAAACAGTACTTTACTCCATCGTATTGTCTTTTATCCCTTGTCAAAGATCAGTTGACTGTATTCATGTGGGTCTGTTTTGGAGTTCTCATTCTGATACGTTGATCTATTTCATCAATACCACTGTTTTCATTACTATAGCTTTATAATAAGTCCTGAAGTCAGAAAGTATCAGTCTTCTGGGCTCTTCTTCAGTATTTAGTTAGGGTATTCTGGGTTTTTGCCTCTTCATGTAAACTTTGGAATCAATTAGTTGATATACACAAAATAGTTTTCTGGTATTTTAATTGGGATTTCTTTAAATATATAGCTCAGTTTAGGAAATTACATCTTGACATTTTGAGTCTTCCTCTCCATGAACGTGGAATATCCTTTCATTTATTTTATTATTTTTTCTTTAGTAGCTCTCATCAGAGTTTTATAGTTTTCCTCATATGGATTTTGTACATATATTCTTAAATTTGTACCTAAATATTTCAATTTGGGGGGGGTTGCTAATGTGAATTATAATGTTTTAGTTTCAAATTCCACTTTTCACAATGGCATATAGGAAAGTGATTGGCTTTTGTATACTGGCCTTTTATCCTGCAGCTTTCACATTATATAATCACTTATTAGTTACAAGAGTGGGTTTTTTGTCAATTGTTTTAGATTTTCCACACAATTATGACAGTTTTCAAGAAATGGAACAACATAATGGTTGAAAACATTTGTTCATGCTAAAAGTAAATTCATGCATTACAGAAAACTTGTAACCTTTTTCTTTTGAGTACTTGCTGTGTTCTGTGAACTACCACTTTATTAGTATCTTCCAACTGAATCCTGTTGACAACTTTCTGATATATGGCTACTATTGTCTTTGTTGTATACATAATAACTTGATGAGACAATAGTTAATATGCCTCAAGACACAGTTAATAAGTGTAGAATCAAGTATCTTGTTGGGATAGTCTGATTTCAGGGCTATACTTCTAACAGCTGTAAAATACTGACTTTCATCATACCCATACATCTTTCTACCACCCCACTCCACCCCATAAAATAATTAACAATACGTTGTTTACGTGCATGTGCTTCGTCGTGTCCAACTCTTTTCAACCCATGGACTGTAGTCCACCAGCCTCCTCTGTCCATGAGATTTTCCAGATAAGAATACTGGAGTGGGTTGCCATTTCCTTCTCCAGCAGTATGTTATACTTCATCTAATCTTTGTTTTCCTGTAAACCAATAAAAGAGATAATGAAGGAAAAAAATACCTAAAGTGCCATTAATAGCATTAATGGGCATGATGAAATCCTTTTATGTATTTAAAATATATATTGAGCATCAGCCTTGTGCCAGGCACTGTTGCAGGGATGAAGCAATAGACAAAAATCTCTTCCCTATTGTGCCTGCGGGCTTCCCTAGTGGCTCAGAGGATAAAGCATCTGCCTGCAATGCAGGAGACCCGGGTTCGATCCCTGGGTTGGGAAGATCCCCTGAAGAAGGAAATGGCAACCCATTGTGCCTGCATGCTAAGTCCCTTTAGTCTTGTCCAATTCTTTGCAACCCTATGGACTGCAGCCCACCAGGCTCCTCTGTCCATGGAATTTTCCAGGTAAGAATACTGGAATGGGTTCCCTATTTCCAGGGGATCTTCCCAACCCAGGGATCAAACCCACATCTCTTACGTATCCTGAATTGATGGGGGGGGGCAGCATTTGTTTTACTTTTGGTTTTTAACTTAGAAATATTAAAAAGTTGTAGCCTGGGTGGTTATCAAATTCATTTTGAAAATATACAGTGCATGATGTAATCCATAAAGGTAAATACTGTCACTGCCAACTTCTCATTCATACATTCAACAGTTATTTATAGGGTTTGCTATGTGCTAAGGCATATCAGTTCAGTTCAGTCGCTCAGTCATGCCCAACTCTTTGCGACCCCACGAATCACAGCACGCCAGGCCTCCCTGTCCATCATCAACTCCCAGAGTGTATCCAAACCCATGTCCATCGAGTTGGTGATGCCATCCAGCCATCTCATCCTCTGTCATTCCCTTTTCCTCCTGCCCCTGATCCCTCCCAGGCTTAAGGTCTTTTCCAATGAGTCAACTCTTCGCACGAGGTGGCCAAAGTATTGGAGTTTCAGCTTCAACATCAGTCCTTCCAATGAACACCCGGGACTGATCTCCTTTAGAATGGACAAGTTGGATCTCCATGCAGTCCAAGGGACTCTCAAGAGTCTTCTCCAACACCACAGTTCAAAAGCATCAATTCTTCGGCACTCAGCTTTTTTCACCATCCAGCTCTCACATCCATACATGACCACTGGAAAAACCATAGCCTTGACTATATGAACCTTTGTTGGCAAGGTAATGTCTCTTCTTTTTAATATGCTATGTAGGTTGATCATAACTTTCCTTCCAAGGAGTAAGTGTCTTTTAAGTTCATGGCTGCAATCACCATCTGCAGTGGTTTTGGAGCCCCAAAAATTAAAGTCTGTCAATGTTTCCACTGTTTCCCCTTCTATTTGCCATGAAGTGATAGGACCAGATGCCATGATCTTCGTTTTCTCAATGTTGAGCTTTAAGCCAATGTTTTCACTCTCCTCCTTCACTTTCATCAAGAGGCTTTTTAGTTCCTCTTCACTTTCTGCCATAAAGGTGGTGTCACCTGCATATCTGAGGTTATTGATATTTCTCCCGGTAATCTTGATTCCAGCTTGTGCTTCTTCCAGTCCAGCGTTTCTCATGATGTACTCTGCATATAAGTTAAATAAGCAGAGTGACAATATACAGCCTTGACATACTCCTTTTCCTATTTGGAACCAGTCTATTGTTCCATGTCCAGTTGTGGCCCTAATAAAAAATAATAATACAAACTATGTACCCTCAGGCAGCTTACAGTGAATATTAGGGACAAGATAACTCAGCAGCAATTTAAATAGTGCTAAGTCTTCTGGGAACAGATATGAGGATGAGATTGCTTGGAAAATATGTTGCTGAGAGAACTACAGAGGATGTGTTTAACCATGATGAGTTGATGTCAACCTTTAAAAATCTATAGAAAAAGAAAAAAAATCTATATAAAAAGGACAAACCACTGACCACTTCAAATATCTCATACTTTATGTTTGCAGAGAGGGCCCCATTCTAATCTCTCAGTAACTATTCCTCCAATATCTAGTCTTACTGTTTGATCTCTCTAGGCTTAGTCAGAGCCATCAAAGGATGTAATTCTGGACAACAAGTATATCTCAGACAACCAACAGAGCTGGAAAGATGACTTCAGCTTTAAGTAATCTTTGCACTCAGCAAACATCCTGTTTCCTGGGGTAGAGCTTAAAAAGGTCTCCATTATGTAACAGTTATTTTTCTGTAACATTTTGTTATGTGGGTTTCCCAGTAGTAAATTCAATGGCTCAGTGATTTTGGGAATGATATAAATTCTGGAGGAACATCACTACTAATGACAACAACCAATCAAAATCAGCAAAGACAAAATACCAATCATTCCAGATTACATCTTAAAAGTAAAGGTCAGGAAAGAAAGATGTCTCTGGATAGAGTAGTGTTTCTTATATTGAAGGAAATATGTCCTCTGAGTTGAGTATATTATATTAAAAAGTTACCATTGTTATTGGCATTAAGACTGGCAAACTCAAGATCATTTCAAGGCATCTGTATACTGGGGGAAGGAGGGCAAGAGGAGAATGTGAGGGTTTTTTGTTTGTTTATTTTAATATCTGTATATTAAAGTCATGAACAGTAGGTGATATAAGTTTAAAAGATACATTAAAGTAATGAACCAACTATTGTATCCTAATAGATTCATGCTAAGGACATTATTCTACAGCAAGAAACAAAAAGAGCATTAAGGTTCTAAGTAGCTTACAAATTATGGTAGACTATGTAGTTTAAGGAAAATAGTCATGAAGACTATGAAATCGTGAGGAAATGTTTGTAACACAATGTTAAAATAGCAAATCACATATTGAAAATAAGTAAAATGGGATTAAATTCAAACATTGAGATACAAATAAACAAAGACAGTAGCATTAAGATGGTGAGACAGTGTCTTCTTGCTAAAAACATCTCCTTAACGCTCTTGTTTTATATTTTAGAGACACATAGAGAGAGAGAAATAGAGACATACTGACTGAAACAAAGTCTTGGAGGGATATTTAAATTTCATTCTCCCCTAAAATGCACCACATGGAGCAAAATAAACTTTTCAGAGCTAAGGGAAAAAATGGCTGACCAATGTAAAAGTCACATAATTGCTGGTGATGTTCAATTCTGGCATGATTAGTTCTGTATTGAGATGGGAAAACACTCTTCTGTCTGTCTCAGAAACTCAGACACTTAGTGTGGACAACTATTTCCCTAACCATATGGTTCTGAATGAGTCATCTTAGCCCAAGCCTTCAGTAACCTTGGAGTAAAGTGATCTCATTGCAGCAAATCTCAAGGCCAGAGCGACTGAGCAATTTACTTGTTTATGTCATGCTACATCATCTCTGGATTGCATTAGTTTCCTTCTTGCCGCTTAGGGTCTTGAGATTAAGGTTCTACTTGGAAAAATAATGAGAAATGGGAATGGAGTACTCCAGATGGCACCATTGTTGTTTCAGTTTTCTTGATAGTGAAGCAAATAAAACAAAATGCTTGTTTCTGATGTGCTTTTCTTAGTGGATCCAGATGTCAAGTGCTGATATTTCAGGTTACTGAGGTCTTCCTGTCCTTTATTGCCTTAAATAAAATCAGCTCAGACTTGACATCTCACAGAGATAGAAAGTCAAAGTTCTCTCCACCCTTCCCCAACTATTTCTTGGACTATCAAGGCATGATTAGATCTTCAGAAATTACACCTCTAATCACCTTAGTCCCATTTTCTATGATTTTTCTTTCTTCTACTCTGTGTCTTACCTCTTTCTAATGATGTCTCTTTTTGGTCCTGGAGAATTTAAATGCTCCTCCCTTTCAATAGGCTTAACTGACATTTTAGTGCAGTAGACATAGAAGCAGGACACATCTCACAGTTCACCACAATAGACCACTTAATGTAGGCAATTTCAGTCAGTTCACTCACTCAGTTGTCTCTGACTTTGCGAGCCCATGGACTGCAGCACGCCAGGCTTCCCTGTCCATCACCAACTCGCAAAGCTTATACAAACTCATGCCCATCGAGTCTGTGATGCCATCCAACCATCTCATCCTCTGTCATGCCCCTCTCCTGCCTTCAACCTTTCCCAGCATCAGAGTCTTTTCCAATGAGTCAGTTCTTCGCATCAGGTGGCCAAAGTATTGGAGTTTCAGCTTCAGCATCAGTACTTCCAATGAATATTCAAGACTGATTTCCTTTAGGATGGACTGGTTGGATCGCCTTGCAGTCCAAGGGACTCTCAAGAGTCTTATCCAATACCACAGTTCAAAAGCATTAATTCTTCAGCGCTCAGCTTTCTTTATACTCCAACTCTCACAACCATACATGACTACTGGAAAAACCATAGCTCTGACAAGATGGACCTTTGTTGGCAAAGTAATGTCTCTGCTTTATAATATGCTGTCTAGATTGGTCATAACTTTTCTTCCAAGTGTCTTTTAATTTCATGGCCGCAGTCACCATCTACAGTGATTGTGAAGCCCAAAAAAATAAAGTCTGTCACTGTTCCCATTGTTTCCCATGGGAAACAATAGATGTTTCCCATCTATTTGCCATGAAGTGATGGGACCAAATGCCATGATCTTAGTTTTCTGAATGTTGAACTTTAAGCCAACTTTTTCACTCTCTTCTTTCACTTTTATCAAGAGGCTCTTTAGATCTTCTTCACTTTCTGCCATAAGTGTGGTGTCATCTGCATACCTGAGATTATTGATATTTCTCCTGGCAATCTTGATTCCAGTTTGTGCTTTATCCAGTCCAGCATTTCACATGATGTACTCTGCATATAAGTTAAATAAGCAGGATGACAATATACCTTGATGTACTCCTTTCCTTATTTGGAACCAGTATTTGTTCCATGTCTAGTTCTAACTGTTGCTTCTGGACCTGCATGCAGATTTCTCAGGAGGCTAGTCAGGTGGTCTGGTATTTCCATCTCTTGAAGAATTTTCTACAGTTTGTTATGATCCACACAGTCAAAGGCTTTGGCATAGTCAATAAAGCAGAAGGAGATGTTTTTCTGGAGCTCTCTTGATTGTTCTTTGATCCAACAGATTTGATCTGTTTGATCTCTGGTTTATCTGCCTTTTCTAAATCTAGATTGAACATCTGGAAGTTCTCAGTTCACATATTGTTGAAGCCTGACTTGGAAAACTTTGAGCACTGCTTTGCTAGCATGTGAGATGAGTGCAGTTGTGTAGTAGTCTGAACATTCTTCGGCATTGCCTTTCTTCGGGATTGTAATGAAAACTGACCACAAAAGACAGCTTAATGTAGGCTATTAGGTACCTCAGTTTCTCTGTCTCTGGGTCAGTCTGGCTCTGGGGAACCTGTTACTGGCTACTACATCTCCTCAGTGCACGGCTTCCCACTGTTTTGCTTTTCTATCTTAGTTTCCACATTCCTCATCTTTCTGGGTCCCTTTAAGCGATCTACTTGGACTCTCTTGAAGTCAAAAATTCTTAAGTCAATTTTACACAGCAATTTGAATTTCTCTGTATTACTCTTCCACCCACTAGATCATTCCATAAGCTCTCTTACATAAGTAGACGGGCTGAGAATGTCCCAAATCACCAAGTCCTGGAACCTGTTTTCTTAAGAGTCTTCCTGCAGTGTCGCTCTCTCTCTCCTTTCCCCCACATCTTAATATGAGCAGCAAGATGAAACAAAGCTAAACTTCCAACATTTTGCTTGGAAACTTGATCAGCTAAATTTTCAAGTTAATTATTTACAAGTTTTGCCTTCCATGTAACTTTAAGGCACAACTCTGCTATTAAACATGTTCTTATTTTATAGTTCTGAAGGTTAAAAACCTGAAATGGTCTTCAATTCAGTTCAGTTCAGTCACTCAGTCGTGTCTGACTCTTTGCGACCCCATGAATCGCAGCACGCCAGGCCTCCCTGTCCATCACCATCTCCCGGAGTTCACTCAGACTCACATCCATCGAGTCCGTGATGCCATCCAGCCATCTCATCCTGGGTCATCCCCTTCTCCTCCTGCCCCCAATCTCTCCCAGCATCAGAGTCTTTTCCAATGAGTCAACGCTTCACATGAGGTGGCCAAAGTACTGGAGCTTCAGCTTTAGCATCATTCCTTCCAAAGAAATTCCAGGGTTGATCTCCTTCAGAATGGACAGGTTGGATCTCCTTGCAGTCCAAAGGACCCCCAAGAGTCTTCTCCAACACCACAGTTCAAAGGCATCAATTCTTTGGCGCTCAGCCTTCTTCACAGTCCAACTCTCACATCCATACATGACCACAGGAAAAACTATAGCCTTGACTAGACGGACCTGTCAGCAAGGTAATGTCTCTGCTTTTGAATATACTATCTAGATTGGTCATAACTTTCCTTCCAAGGAGTAAGCATCTTTTAATTTCATGGCTGCAGTCACCATCTGCAGTGATTTTGGAGCCCAAAAAATAAAGTCTAATA
>SJYQ01000809.1:735215-746033 GCA_006410935.1 Redunca redunca
TGACAATATACAGCCTTGACGTACTCCTTTTCCTATTTGGAACCAGTCTGTTGTTCCATGTCCAGTTCTAACTGTTGCTTCCTGAAAGATGATGCTGTGAAAGTGCTGCACTCAATATGCCAGTAAGTTTGGAAAACTCAACAGTGGCTACAGGACTGGAAAAGGTCAGTTTTCATTCCAATTCCAAAGAAAGGCAATGCCAAAGAATGCTCAAACTACCACACAATTGCACTCATCTCACACGCTAGTAAAGGAATGCTCTAAATTCTCCAAGCCAGGCTTCAGCAATACATGAACCGTGAACTCCCTGATGTTCAAGCTGGTTTTAAAAAAGGCAGAGGAACCAGAGATCAAATTGCCAACATCTGCTGGATCACGGAAAAAGCAAGAGAGTTCCAGAAAAACATGTATTTCTGCTTTATTGACTATGCCAAAGCCTTTGACTGTGTGGATCACAATAAACTGTGGAAAATTCTTCAAGAGATGGGAATACCAGACCACCTAACCTGCCTCTTGAGAAATGGTCTTATTCAGCTAAAAACAAGATGTTGATGGTGATGCATAGTTTCTGAAGTTTTAGGAGACAATTGAGCCCTTTGCCTTTTCCAGTTTCTAGAGGCTGCCCGTATTCCTTGGCTTATGGTCCCCTTCCATCTTCAAAGCCAGCAATGGCTGTTTGAGTCTTTCTCCAGCCCTCTGACACTGCCTCTCCTGCCTACCTCTTTCACTTATAAAAACCCTTGTGATTATATTGGACCCACCCAGATAATACAAGCCTATCTTCCCATTCAGATCAAACATTTAACAACTTTAGTTCCATCTGCAACCTTAAAACTTCCTTGCCATGTGACACAAGATCTCCACAGGTTCTAAACATGGATATTAAGGGAGACCAGTATCCTGCTGACCATGCTAGTCTCTGCATAATTGCTGGAAAAATAGTAATTATCTAATAATTGATGGTTTTTGTCACTATTATTTGACAAATAATTATTGAATACCTACATAGAACAAGCAATGAATTAGAAGCACAGCAGAGACTTCTACTTTATTCTTGTCCTCCTGAAGTTTACAATCTAACAAAACATGTAGCCAATTGAATAAACAATTTAAACACAGAGCGGTTAGGACTGAGGGGTGGGGAGAACCATGCAAACACATAGGGAAAGTATCTCATCTATGCAGAGCTGCTAACAGTAGAGTTTCAAAATGTGGAAATATAAAGAATATACCTGAAGTTTAAATTAGGTAAAAGAAGGCATGATATGTGGAGAGACAATAATCAAGACCAACTCAGGTAGGGAAAATTAAAGAAAAGTGGGGCTAAATTATAGTAAGAGGGTGTAGGAATGGTAGGGGAGAGGTAAGCATAAGCCATATCAGGAAGAGCCTTTCAATTTCATTAAATACTTTAGACTTCAATTTATAGGCAATAAGGAGACCTGTACGGAGTTTTAATCCTTGATGTGAATAGGTTTCCATTTCAAAATCGTCAATTTATCTACAAACTAGGAGACCTACTGAAAATTCTATTAAATAAGAAATAATAAAAATATAACTACAAAATCATATATGCATGGATATTTAGAAACCCACATTTAATTAACTCATAAATACTGATACTACTGATCTACTGAACTGATACTTCTACCAATAAAGATATTATACAACAAAACTTCTTGGATGCAGGTAAAGCAGCATTCAGAGGAAACTTCAGGCCAAAATGCTTGTATTAGAAAAAAGACACAGTAGAAAATTACCAAGGTATATATTTAATTCAAGCGTCTAAAAAGAAAATGGGAAAAGCAAATAAAGAAAATAATAAAGATGTGTCAATGAAATGAGGCTTCAAGGAAAGATACATTTCCTGGGAATATGGCTATCATCTTCTATGACTACCTACACTGCAGAGAGGTGCTTCACCCAAGGTCAATGTACCTTCTTGGGCAGCCCACATCCAAGGACTACAGAATACATAGACCCAGCCGTTTCGGTCTGGTGGACTACAGAAGGACTCTGAAAGACCACTTTCTGGGGATGGTGGAGTCTCTGATGAAGCTGGAATTGCTTCTGAGGGTCTCCCTTTGCCCAATCCTTCTTCTTTTCTCACTCCTTGCACAGAAGTAGATTCCTAGGTTACTCCCTGGGAAATTTCGGCATAGTCAATTAGGAAATTTATAAATAATAACAGGACTCAACAAAGTCAAAGGTGATTCATCAAAAAAAAAAAAAACTAATAAAATGAAGAAACACCTAGCAAAAATTGGTCAAAAGTGAATAGGGGAATGCATGTCCCCTCAAATTTATGTTAAAATCCTAATTTTCAAGGTGATGGCATTAAAAAGTGGGGCCTTTGAAGTGATCAGGTCTTAAGGGCAGAACCCTTATAATTGAGATTAGTGCTCTTATGAAAGAGAACTCAGAGCGCTCCCTTGTCCCTTCTATGACATAAAGGTACAATGAGAAGCCTGTGACCCAGAAGAGGCCCTCACCTGGCCTTGCTGGCACCTTGATCAAATTCCCAGCATCAAAAACTGTGAGAAATACATTTCATTTTTTTTATAAGCTACTCAGTATATAGTATTTTGTTATAGTAACCTTAATGGGATTAAGACAAGAGGACACAAATGCAGTTATTAGATTTAAAAGATAATGGGAATATTAAGAATAGCTATATATTAATAAACATTACAGTCTAGATAAAATAGACATATCCTTAAAATATGCATAGATAAAACTCCTATAATATATCCCTATAAATGCATAGATAAAAAAGACATATCTCTACAGAGTTTATAAAACCTATGCAACAAGCAGAAAAGTTAATTATTTCTATGAACGTTAAAGAAACCAAACCAGTAGTTTAAAACCTCATTACAAAGAGAACATCAGATCAGTTGCTTATGTGGATAAATTTTACCAAATATTCAAGGAACAAATACTTCTAATCTTAAACAGTTTCTTCAGAATAAAAAAAAAAGGNTGACACAGCAAAACTAAAAGAATAAAGAAAAATTACAAGCTATGTCACTCATGAACATAAGTGCAAAAACTAAACAAAATATGTCAACCTAATTCAGTAGTATATAAATATAAGAATATATCATAATGAACTAATTTTTTCCTCCGGAAGTCAAAGTTGGTTTAACATTAGAAGATTAATACAATACATCATATGACTAGATTAAAGGGGAAAACCCTATATTATCTTAATGGATGGAGAATACTTATTGATGTTTTAAAATCCATTCATGACAAAAACACAAAAGAGAAGTTTCACATCTCAGTAAAGGATATTTACCAAAAATGTAAAGCAAACATCAGGTCAGGAGCTGTTTCAATTATATACATAACATGTCTTACATAATATGTGTCTTACATTAGGCTGATGGCTTGTGTTTGGGGTGGTGCAGGGGGCGCTCTGCAGAAACAGAGAGGCAGCAGAACTTCCTTCTGCAGTGCTGAGTGGTCTCCAGGAAAAGTGAGCCTGCTGTCCACCAATCCAGCCCGGCTTATAAAGGCAAGCAGGAGGGGGTTACAAGGGACTTTCCATAGTTGCACCAATCACGTTAAAGGTCAAATCATCATGTGCCATCATTATAACAGGAGTCTATGGTGATCATGCGCTGTCCACGTGCATGGAAATCAAGAGAGCCAATCAAAAGTTTTGAGGAACAACATAGACCACACCCCTATCTCTTCCGCCAGGCGCCATCTTAGTTTCCCACCGCAAAGCTAGCGGTTTTCTTTTTTAAGGTTTCCCGTTTAGGGCCCCACAGGTTGGTGATAGAAAATGGGGAAAAAAAATGGACATAAGGGAATTTATCACCTCCTTATTGGAAAAGACTCATCCGACATATTTTCTGAGTAGCACCTCACCTAGGGCTCTGCATATAATAAATTTCCAAAACATGACTACTGACTGATAGATGAAAGAGTGCCATAAGATACTATGATCATTTCAGAATGGTGTAGCTTAGGGATTACTATACCTTCCAGTAGATTCTTGCTTGGAGCTGTATTATGGTCACAATCCAGCCAAAGTGCTCACTATATCAATCATTACACCTTTTACATTCAGCTGCCGAAAGAACTCATTTGTCCAAAAACTCAAACTAGCTTTCTCTAAATTTGTTCTGGATAATTACATTGTTTGAATAGTACCCATAATAACAGATTGCTGTAAATGATATATTTTTTCCAGTGATTAAAAAATACAAAAAAGCGCTTGGCCTTAATGGGCCTTATGAGATGGAGTAATCAAAGTACTAGGTAAAGTCTAAAGGGGATGGGCTTTTAGTCCTGCCCTGGTTATTAATAATCAGTAATGTGGCCTTTGATGGGATTCAAAATTTTAGGTCCCTATATTCTATTCTGAAATGTACTACATGATTTACTTATTCATTCAACAAATTAAGAACTTATTACATTATATCAGGCATTATGTTCTTCCCTATGCTCTTCAGATGATGGGAAAATCCATACTAATAGGATTTATGAAAAGTGCACTGTGAAAGCAACTTGCTACATAGAAAGCTGGTAGATTCGGGCAGTGAAAGAATCCAATAACTACTGATTGATCAAATAAGTCTCAGTCGCTTCTTACATATTCAGTATTTGCACAACGCTAAGTTCTAAAGGGATGCTGCAAAAATAGAGTTCAGTACTAAATTCGATACAAGATCATGGTCTTTCTTTTCAATACGGAAGGAGAATGGATCCTGGTCTGCCTTAACTTGAACAAACGTACAGCCTTGAACAAATCACCCAATCATCTTCTTTTGAGTTCCTGAAACAGATCTAATAACAAAAACCTGGAGCAGTGAGTTTATTTGGAATTTGATCCCAAATAATAGAATGGGGAAAGTGAGATAGGAGAAGAAAGACAAAGCAATAGTGTCCCAATGAGCCATTACCACTGTGGGCCTCTGGTGCCCAGTCTTTCCGGAGATCATCTCAGTAATCCTGTAAAATGCAGCTCAGAAACGATCTGCCAAGAGACAGGGCAGCTGGAATATTTACCTACAGGTTCTTTTCTCTCACTGTATGAGAGCTGCCCCTGGCACTTTAAGGCTGCCTTGTCTGCGAACGGAAAAGTACCTGGAGTGAGTTGTCAGCTTCGGGTAAGCTCATGGTAATGTGGAGTCAGAAGTCAACAGTATCTTTTATAGGAACCAATGTCAATTCTGCTATTCTGGTTTATAAATAAAAATTTCTGATGCATTACAAGACAGCTGTGGCATTAACATGGCCTATGTCCATCTGTTTTGAAGAAGGAATGTTTGCTCTAAATGCTTTTGGAAAAGTGTAATCGCTACGAAAAATATGCAGCAGTATGGTTCTCAGGACCCATGAATCCTATGACCTGGGAAGCAGGAGGTGTAAGCCTGTCTTGTCTTCATAATCTCCTTTGAGCACTGTCCAAGAGAAGATTTTGATAGGGACTTGATGAAAGAGGCCAAGTGGAAAAGTGTGGGTTCATTGCAAATGTTTATTTAACTCAGATACTTCAAAAGCATTTATTGGAGAAACATTTGCAGATTCATGTCAGATGAATCAACATCCTTCACCCATATCAGAGTCATAGCCTGGGGGAGTGAATATAGTTAGTTAACCTGTAGTTCACATGGTATGAGACCTATTTGAAACACTTTGACAATCCAGAGTCAAGTTCTTGGGCTACAGTTCCCATTCTGATGCAGGAGGGGAAAACCTGAGCTGTGGTTGGTGAAGGGCAGTGGTTCTCAAATCTGAGTGTTCACCAGCATCACTTAGAGGGCACTTTACAACATAGATAACTGGGACTCACTCCCAAAATTTCTGATTTAGTGGGTATAGAATGGGGGCCCCAAATCAGCATCTCTAATTAAAATTCCCAGGTGATGCTGATGGTACTGGTCCAGGGATCAGTTTGAGAACAAACACTTCAGAAGAAGTGAGTCATGAATGAATGGGGCAAGGAAGGGGTGGAGGTCACCAAGGACTCTGCTGAAAACTGGATTATAAATTTGCAGCGCAAACTCATGACTTCTTCTTGGTCCCCAAAGATGTCACTGCATGTTCATAATCTCAAAGGACATTTCTATTTACTTTCCGTTCTGTATTTTGCCCATCCCTAACCCATGACACTGGTGTTGGAGAAGACTCTTGAGAGTCCCTTGGACTGCAAGGAGATCCAACCAGTCCATTCTAAAGGAGATCAGTCCTGGGTGTTCTTTGAAAGGACTGATGCTCAAGCTGAAGCTCCAATACTTTAGCCACCTCATGCAAAGAGTTGACTCATTGGACAAGACTCTGATGCTGGGAGGGATTGGGGGCAGGAGGAGAAGGGGACGCAGAGGATGAGATGGCTGAATGGCATCACCGACTTGATGGACAAGAGTTTGGGTGAACTCCAGGAGTTGGTGATGAACAGAGAGGCCTGGTGTGCTGTGATTCATGGGGTTGCAAAGAGTCAGACTCAACTGAGCGATTGAACTGAACTGAACTGAACCGATGACACACAGCTTTACCACACCACAGGATTCATATTAGCTTTCTGAAGCAAGTCAGTGCTTGACAGAAAAGGGTGGATTTCACTGATAACTAGATTTTGCATGGAAGAAATATAAAAGGGTTAAAAATTAAGAAAAGAGAGAAAGAAAAAGGGAAGGGAGGAGTAAAAAGGAAAGACAGGCCAGAAGGACATACTATGAATATACTTTATGTTCTAAGAGCTCTGCTTTGAAAATTCACATACTTCAGAATGTTAAAGCCTCACAAATAGTCTGCCATTTATTATTATTCCCAAGAGGAAAACAAGGTTTAAACAGATTGTAGGATTTTCCCAAGGAGATAAGACTTGTAAGAGGCACAAGCAAGACTGAAACCTAGTGGCATTCAATTCCAAGTCTAGTGAGATGTCTACTGTCCTCCGTGGGAAAAACTGGAGGAATCACATTATTTAGAATTGCAACGGGAAGTCACACGGGTGCAGCAGTGATTGCCTCAAATGTTCTAAGGAGTCTTGTATTTAAAATTTTGGTGTAATCTGTGGCCCTTCTTCCTGGCTGCTTGAACTTGAGATAAACCCTGGGTACCTTTCACAGTGTTGTTACAAAAATGAGGTAGTAACTGTGTAACTCCCTGCCTTTGTATATGTTAATCTCACTACCTGGGAGGCTCTCTCCAATTCTAGGTATAGGTTATTATGTTGCAGATATACTGGGAATAGTGCTCTTGTTCCAGGCAGAGATCCCTCACTGCAGGGCTTCTCAGAATGCCCAGGAAGATGAACTTGGGGACACAGACCGACTAATGCTGAAACCTAGAGAGACCTTAGCCTAGTCTGGATGGGGCCATGATATAACCCAATGGCTTGACAATTGATGGCATGCAACCCAGAGAAACACCACCATTCCATTAGAAAGTGCCTATCAAATGATGAAATGGTGATTTTAAGGTGGTTATTTTTCTGTTCCAATTTTAAAACTTCTACACAAACACCTCTAGCTTCCTCTCTTTAAGACAGGCCATTGACAATATTTCTTATTCGTTACTTTATACTGGCAGTATGCAGAGTTCAAAGGAAACACACAAGAGAGAACTACAAGGGGGACTGCTTTCTCTGAAAGACGGGCGATTCCTAGCACTTGTCCTTACACAGACATAGGATGATCTTGCTAAGGCCTCCCGATCCCCTTAGATGGCATTAAATCAGAGATGGGACAAGCGTTTAAAGAGCACACTGTGGAGAACCGGGTAAGTGCATGGCTCTTTGCACCCTGTAGTCCAGGCTGAGTGTTTGAAAACACGGGATCCAGGGAGAGATGAGAGTCATAAGAGGGGTCCGTCACTAACCTCTTGGGATACCCAAGTCATTTACCTTCAGCTACACCCTATTTTGGCAACCCACTCCAGCACTCTTGCCTGGAGAATCCCATGGGCGGAGGAGCCTGGTGGGCTGCAGTCCATGGGGCTGCGAAGAGTCGGACACGACTGAGCGACTTCACTTCCACTTTTCACTTTCATGCATTGGAGAAGGAAATGGCAACCCACTCTAGTGTTCTTGCCTGGAGAATCTCAGGGACAGGGGAGCCTGGTGGGCTGCCGTCTATGGGGTTGCACAGAGTCAGACACAACTGAAGCGACTTGGCAGCAGCAGCAGCAGCAACACCCTATTTTAGATGAGGAATAGGCCAGACTCTGAAAAGAGACTAGACTGAAACAAGAAATAGCCTCTTTGAACTAGTAAGTAAACATACTACAAAAGTGTACCTCTCCAGATCAGGCAGTTTTTCTAAGTACAAACCACAACCACATTTTAAACCTAACTCATAAATGATATTCAAATATGTGGTTCCTTACCTGGTCCAAATGGGAATTAAGAAGAACATGAAAGGAGATAGGAAGGGTAGGGATTTGCAATACAATTTGTCTGAAGCTTATTTGCATAGAGAAAAAAGAGATTTGCCTATGAAGTCCCTGACACATGTAAAGCAGAGTGCCACTCTTATTAAAATTGGGTGATCTGATCTGTAAATTAAAACAATGATACCATTTTTTAAACATGATTCAACACAGATTTCTTTTTTCTTTTAACAATACCTCACATAATATGTGTCTTACATTAGGCTGATGGCTTGTGTTTGGGGTGGTAAACTTAAAATCCAGGTTCACCTTACTTATGTAAATTAGAAGAAATAATACTGAACACTGACAGGAATGTAGTATTTAATGAAGTTAAAAAAAAAATCCAAAGCTCAAAATCCAGGTTCACCTTACTTATGTAAATTAGAAGAAATAATACTGAACACTGACAGGAATGTAGTATTTAATGAAGTTAAAAAAAAAATCCAAATCCTAAAACATTAAAAATTGAGTTCTAGGAGCAAGGGGACCCAAGATTATCTCAAGTCACAGAGGAAATGGTGGAAAATTCACCGTCGACATTGCCAGAAAGAGCAATTTATGGCTTTGTTCTTTTCTTAAGCTCCTAATCTGGCTTCACACTGTATTTTGTGTGGGCTTTCATTCTTACATCTTGGATAAACTCCTTAGGCTTAACCTATCAGCCTCCAAAGTATTGAGCTGTTGCACTGCTTGGGTACCTCCTCATTACTGTAGTCATCAGTTCTGTTCACTTCAGTTCAGTCGCTCAGTCGTGTCCGACTCTTTGCGACCCCACGGACTGCAGCACGCCAGGCCTCCCTGTCCATCACCAACTCCCGGAGTTCACTCAGACTCCATGTCCATTGAGTCAGTGATGCCATCCAACCATCTCATCCTCTGTTGTCCCCTTCTTCTCCCGCCTTCAATCTTTCCCAGCATCAGGGTCTTTTCAAATGAGTCAGTTCTTCTCAGGTGGCCAAAGTATTGGAGTTTCAGCTTCAGCTTCAGTCCTTCCAATGAATATTCAGGAATCGGTCACATGCTCTTAATTGGACTAAACATGATGAGTATCTCTCTCCACTTAGTTCCATTCAAACAATCACAGGTAACTTGGCCAAAAATCAACAGCAAAATGAATATCAAGAAGAGGCCATTCTAGCACTAAGAGATATTCCTATTAGTGAAGTAAATCAAATGTTCTTTCTTGCAGTCAAAGAACTTTATACCAAAAACTGAATTGTATGTGGAGCAATATCAAGCATTTATTATAAAATTTTATAGTTTTACTATAAAAATATATCCTAATGGACAGAATAAATAAAATATTGCATCACCATATGGCAAAAAAAATCGAGTTCCACATAAAAGGGGCTTACAATTTGAAGACCAGACTCTCCTATCCTGGAAAGCATTGCAGAACAAAATGCTTGTCTTCTTATACATGAACATGTGTGTCTGTGTGTGAAAAGCATATTTGTGGCAAAACTAGATGGCAGAGCAAAAAGGAGTCATTTTAGAATGACCCAAAGAGATATTCACTAGGAGCCCCAAACGAAAGTATAAGCAGTAGAGTAAGAAGGACACAGGACCAAAAACCAGAACCTGGGGAAATGGGGGAGATGACAGAGGGCATCTCTGTCAGATGACAGCAGTGTTTAATGATGGGCTTGGTAGATGGGGATGCTGGGTTCCCACTTGCTGGTCATACTGACTAAGAAAAGCTATTTCATTGCCCAGAACCTTGGCTGTTTTATTGGCAGAACAGGGAAAACAATAACCACATTATGGAGTTATTGTGAGATTTAACTGAAATAATATAGGTAAGGTATCTTGCACAATTGCCTGCATTTAAGTGGTTAATAAATACAGACTAGTGCTTATTGGGGATGGGTTGGAGAGGTGGGGCAGCTGGGAAACAGAGATGCCTATAGGGCAAATGCAAACAAAATCCATTTTTTTTAAACTTCGTTTTCAGTGCCATCAGTTCATGTGGGACAATAGGCTGATAACCCCAAGATAAAAGGCCCAGAGAGCATACTGCAAAGTTGAAATAAAATTACTCACACAAACACAATTATTTATATAAATGTCTGGCACGTGGTAAACATGCAACAATTCATAGCCCTTATTTTTATTAAGAAACGATCTCTCACCTTATGTTTATAACTAACATTAATTAGCATGCTGGAAAATGGTTTTATTGTGAATATACAAGTTCCAAGAAGGAAAGTTAAAAAAAAAGAATAATAAACATGAAAAAATATCCAACAAAAAACATAAATTAAAGCAATGATGCCATTTTTTACATGATGCAACATAATTTTATTTTTCCTTTTAATGATAAGCCCTAGTGATGCTAAGTGGTCAAATAACAAATAAACTTGATTATTTGTTATTTGAGTATACGTTACTATTGGGAAAACAGATAAAAATGACCCTTGAGGAAGA
>SJYQ01000809.1:750889-780309 GCA_006410935.1 Redunca redunca
CATCAGTCCTTCCAATGAACACCCAGGAATGATCTCCATTAGAATGGACTTGTTGGATCTCCTTGCAGTTCAAGGGACTCTCGAGTCTTCTCCAACACCACAGTCCAAAAGCATCAGTTCTTCGGCACTCAGCTTTCTTCACAGTCCAACTCTCACATCCATACATGACCACTGGAAAAACCATAGCCTTGACTAGACGGACCTTTGTTGGCAAAGTAATGTCTCTGCTTTTCAATATGCTGTCTAGGTTGGTCATAACTTCCCTTCCAAGGAGTAAGCGTCTTTTAATTTCATGGCTGCAGTCACCATCTGCAGTGATTTTGGAGCTCTTTCCTTTAGAGCCCTGCTAACTCATAGTCTCAAGTTCAAGAATGAAATGGACTGGAAGAGACAATCAACATGAAAGACAACAGTGTCAAGGTAACAAAATTAGGTAGACAAATAAGCTGAAACATAGTACATGACATGGATGATAATGTTCCCCATTTTTTATTTAAAAGGTTCATTATTTGATTTCAGTGTAGAAGACCAGGTTGGTGTGGATTATTAAAAAATAAAAAAAAAATAGAAGGAGGAGAGGTAAGGTAAGTACTCTACTGCAAGTTGAAGCTGGGCCAAGAAGAGTAATGTAACTTAGTAGACACAGGTGGGGATGGGGAGAGGGCAGGCTCTGGAAAGAAATACTGGGGACATTCAAAGAAATTGAATGGCCACAATGTCACACCACAGGAGCATCACAAGGAAGCATGCTATGCTACTTCCTGTGTCTCTTAATATCGCTAAGCCTCAAGGCCTCCACCTATTTAATGGAAATAATAAACCCCACCATGCCTCACTTTCAGCGTTATCATGAAGATTAAATGACATATGCAATTATAAGTTATTCTGATATTAGTGTCATTTTTAACAGTAACAATAACAAACTCAAAGTTTGAAGAATATTGGGGCATTTTGAAGAATAGTGGAAGAATGAAGATGGAGACAAGAGTTTCAATTTCATAAAAGAACCTGGTAGAATATGTAAATTATAGATACAAATGTACATCATACAAGCTGAAAATGTACATCAAGCTAGACTCTGTTTTTTGAACTAGAGCTCTCATCCTTTAATAATAATCTTTAATAATAAAGTTCTGGTTGGCAATAGAAATTCATGGCTATATGGTCATTCAATTTAATTTTTATTTGTTTTTACCATAAAGCATATACTTCTCTGAAATACTATAACAGGATAAAGAAAACCAGTACAGTATTGTAAAGTAAACTAAAGTTAAAATAAAAATTAAAAAAAAAAAACCATCAGATCAGGCTATACCAAAATATTCAAAGTTGTGTTAATAAAGGTTAATAAAGTCATATACTTACCTAGACAGTTTGTTAATTACATACCTAATTGCCTCTTATAAAATCAAGGCAGGAGAAAGAAAATGTTTCCATTCTCCTATGGTAGGAGGTGTTTTGTAATTCCTTCCAAAAAATGCTTCCTCAAGTTAAGCCAGACTTTTTGCTTGGATGGGATTTCATCTGGAACCCAAGATACTTCAGGTGAAACTGCTGCTAAGTCACTTCAGTCATGTCCGACTCTAGCTCATCAGTTTTGTTTTCGTCTGTTTGCTGCTGACAGTTGACCTTCCGACAGCCATGACGCCTCCTGTCTGCAGGCCTTTCCATTACCAGACCCCTCCCACTTGGAATGTTCTCCTAGCCTTTTGTCGGTTTACCGTTTCGAACTCCTTTTGTAATCTGATAAAAGCCTATGTATTTTAGACATGGAGGATGTGAGCTAACTGGTTTTAGGTTTCTCTGCTGGTGGGCTGATGTCTATGGGTTCGCACAGAGTCGGACACGACTGAAGGGACTTAGCAGCAGCAGCTGCAGAACTACTATAAAGCAGAACTTTCAGGGTCTTAAACAATGAAGGTACAACTTCCCAGTGGTGTGTGGGAGCCTGAGGAAACTGACTCACCATTTCCTGCATGTAAAATGGCATATTATTCCAGGGAGAGCCCCAAGAGACAATCTTAAGAGCACCTTTCAGCCAGAAGTTTAGAAGCACTTTCAGAGCATGAATACACATATTCTTATTCATAAAACACATACACATCTATTGGTCCTGATCATAAAATCTTTTCTTAAGCATTCCTCTGTACCCCCACTGCTGATGCATTTTCTCAGTGGAGTCTAGCCTCCCTTGTGGCCTCCATTTCTGGGCTGTAACTCAGTAATTTTACCCTTCAGACTGTGCTTTGGCTGACTTCAGGAACAGCAATGTCTCTGTTCAAATCAGGAGAGCATAATGAAACATTGTCTGCTACAGTATCAAACATGAGAGGTTTCCGCTAAACTAATTGGTAGGGAAAACATTTTGCCTTCATCAAGTGGCAGGGCCTGAAGTCAAGAAAAAGGGAAATGGGCTGGGGGAGGTTGGGGAGGGCAGGCAGATCAACTGAATGGACTGGAAGAAAAATTTGCTAGAAGCTGAAAAACTTTAGTTGGGGGCTTAAATGAAGATAGTGTTTTGGTTATCTCTGTGGTCTAGGAAGGAGAAGCAGATTAGGGCTGAAAAGACTTGAAGTCTAAACAAGATTCTTCCATTAACAAACTTGACTCAGTTTACACTTTGGCCAAATTATAATATCGTTGTGTACAGAGACTCTTAAACATATTCTGCATAAACCTCAGTTGAAGCACTAAAATAGATATGAAAATGTAACAAACTTTTAATGCAGCTGTTTTCAACCAGGATGGAAGTAGAATAAAATTGAATTTGTGTCAGAATATATTTACTAAAACAAATGCCTCCTTCACTTCCCTTTGCCTTGGCATTATAATTATCTGAAACACTGTATGCCTATGTAAGCAGAAAACAGCAATAGCAGCAGCAACAAGGCAACCACAAGACATTTATCGAGTGTGTTCTATGTGTTTGGCACTCTGCTAAATCATTCACATACTTTACATTACTTAATTCTCATCACAGCCTTCTGGGCTGTGTGCTACCATCATTTCCCCTCCACAAATGAAAAAGTTGAGCAAATGAGAACATGTGTTTAGCTAACTATCCCAGTTATACAGCGTCACTCTGTACTCTTTGAAAATTGGGAGGAAAAGGATCACATTTTTCATTTGGGAATCCCATGCCAGAACAACTATTACAAGAATAAAACTCACTGTCGAACATTTCCCCTGAATCTCCTCAGCTTCTTCTGTCAATTAAAACCACTGAGAAGTTTCCTTTACTGCAACCTCTTCTTAAGAATAGGTCTGACTTTGGCTAGTTTCACTGTACAGATAATTTTAACAAGTTTTTTAAGAGATGCAATTACAGTTCACTGGACTAGAAGTTCACAGACTCAGACTTGGCAACCCTCCTCTACAGACTATGCAAGCTTCAGTGGGTCACTTAATCTCCCCAAGCCTTGGGGATTTCCTCTCCTGTAATATAATGGGGCTCAGCTGGATATAAGTTTTCCCCATACAATTAACATAACCTGTTGGCAGGTTTGTCTCCTTGATCTAGATGTTAGAAACTATTCTGGCCCTGTTAAAGGATAATACTGGTAGTGGGATGGAGCTGGGGGTAACAAAGAAGTTAATACACATCTTCATCATCTTACAAAGTCAAGGTTTTCACATCTGCTTATGGGTCAGGAGATCATAATAAAGCAATCAAATATGAATAACAGGAAGATTCAAATAATAAAATAGAGAAGAACAATGTGAATTCTAGTACATAGTCATCGAATCTCTATCATTTTCAAATTCATCTGTAAATCAAAGATAACTGCAGTACCTACCTCTTTGAGATTTTTCAAAGTAAGATAATATACCTAAGCTATGAGAACATGATGGGCAAAATAAAAATAATATGTCTGTGAAATCAGTCACACCCTCTTCCCTCTAAGTTTTCTGAGCCAATTATGTGAAAGAGACAATAGACCATTGCTAGTGAATTTGGATGGAGAAGGCAGTGGCAACCCTCTCCAATACTCTTGCCTGGAAAATCCCATGGACGGAGGAGCCTGGTAGGCTGCAGTCCATGGGGTCGCTAAGAGTCGGGCATGACTCAGCGACTTCACTTTCACTTTTCACTTTCATGCATTGGAGAAGGAAATGGCAACCCACTCCAGTGTTCTTGCCTGGAGAATCCCAGCGACAGGAGAGCCTGGTGGGCTGCCATCTCTGAGGTCGCACAGAGTCGGACACGACTGAAGCGACTTAGCCGCAGCAGCAGCAGCAGCAGTGAATCTGGAATGAAAACTCTGATTAAGCTCCAAGCCAAAACAGGTTCCCAGGCATGTCTCCCACCTTTGGATGAATTCAAGATGGGCAAAGCCACTGATGAACAGCTGACCTGTCTTACCATGGGAAGAAACTCACCATGTGCCATTGAGGAGAATTTGTACACCTGAAGAGCTATCTGGATTGGAAAATAGAAGTATTACCTGTGCTCAGAGCTTCTTTAACAATCTCTTCAATGACAATCTGATTATACATTCTGCATTCCTTGGAGAAGAATAAGTAGGTGGGGAAGAGAAAAAACGAAAAAGAACAAGAATTTTAGAATGTTCCTAGTATTACTGGAAAGGGATGAATGGAATATTTAACAAACAATAGAACTCACCTCACTGAATGGGTCCTGACATTTTATGTACAGTACAGGGGAAGTTCTTTTAACTGACTTCTTAACTGACCTCCAGTATCACTCCTCACCCTCTAAGCCATTCTAATCCATCTGTAATAATCTGATGCTGGTTTCCAGTAGGCCAATTTCAGGCAATCCCTTATACTTCTCTTATCAGCAGTTAAGTTTTACATGTGTCCAGAACCAGCTGTATTGACTTTCGAAACTGTTTATTCTCATGGAATTAATCAATTAATAAAAAGCTATATAAACATATCAGATAAGATTTTAAAGAGGAAAAGCGTTTTCTTCTATAAAAAATAAGGGAATATATTGGAAGAGGTGATTACAGTCAGCTTTGCCAAAGTGCTTGTGCAACGCTTGGAAAAGATCAGGGAAAACTTAGCAATCCAGAGGAGCTTGCCTTCAGATCGCTGTTCATGCTCTTCACATTCTCCTCCCCACTCAAATGGAACACAGATAGAAATCCCTTATACGTACTAATGGATTATGCGTGTAGTTTATGAAAGAAAGGTGACAAATAAGTCTGATTTTATGGACTCATATCTGAATGCAAAGCCTTAGCCCTTCATTGAAAGGCTGGTGAAAGTAATGTTGACCAAACGTTTGACGTGTCAGGCACTTTGATGGTCACAAGAGATAAAGAGATGAATCATATATTCTCCCTTTCCTCAAGGAGTGTTTGAGTGACCTGGGGAAAGCTATGCATAAGAGACAGGCAGACACACAGAACAGAAGGTACCTGTCCCCTTGGGCACAACTCCCAGTTTGGACTGAATGTGATTATGCTCCCATTCTTGCCCCTTGCTGTGTATCCAGCCCCTCCTCTAAGCTAGCATCTCTCAGGCTCTCACAGGAGAGACTGTGCTTATTGGGAGCTGACTGAGGAGAGCGTCAGCCACTCCAGAGCTCTCAGCTTTCCCAAGGCCAACAGTGCCATCCTCCATCAGTGAGCTCTACAGGGGCCCACACAGCAGAAATGCGCTTTATATTTTCACCATCGTAAGTTCTCCTTCACCTCTTAAGGAAATGAAGTGGCAGAAAAGAGGACCAGAAGAACTTGCTCAAGCTTATCGATTAAATCTGGGGCAAAAGGACAAACTCTCATACATGTCTGCTGTTTATTTACAAGCAAACAAATGGAAAGATCCTGAATAGGACCACAAAATCAGCCTATGTTGCTTCTGACTTAACAAATCTTAGAGAGAACTTTACTAAAATACTCTAAGCGCTTTAGAATATTATCCACTCATAAACTGCAGCAAAATTTTCTTAGATCAGGCTCCCAAGTCAAAAGTAATAAAAGCAAAAATAAACAAATGGGAGTTAATCAGACTTAAAAGCTTTTTCATAGCAAACAGAAACCATCAACAAAACAAAAAGACAGTCTACTGAATGGGAGAAAATATTTGCAAATTATGTGATGAACAAGGGATTAATTTCCAAGATATACAAATAGCTTTAATAGCTCAATATAAAAAAAATAACCCAATGAAAAAAATGAGCAGAGTTCCTCCATTTCGTCAAAGAAGACATACAGATGATCAACAGGCACATGAAAAGATGGTGAACATCACTAAATTATTAGAGAATTGTAAACCAAAACTGCAGTGAGATATCACCTCGTACCAGCCAGAAAAGACATCATCAGAGTCTATAAATAGTAAATACTGGAGAGGGGGTGGAGAAAAGAGAACCCTCCGACACTGTTGGTGTGAATGTAAATTGGTGCAACCACTATGAGAAACAGTATGGAGCTTCCTTACTGGGGCTTCCCAGGTGACTCAGTGGCAAAGAATCTGCCTGCCAATGCAGGAGCCACAGGAAATGCAGGTTCGATCCCTGGGTGGGGAAGATTCCCTGGAGGAGGCAATGGCAACCTGCTCCAGTATTGTTGTCTGGGGAGTCATCCCATGGAGAGAGGAGCCCGGCAGGCTACAGTTCATGAGGTCACGAAGAATAGGACATGACTGAGCATGCACCCTGTAAAACTAAAAACAGAGTTACAATTCAAGAGAGCTGAAACTAGAGCTACATAACACCCCTCCTGTGTATATATCTGGAAAGACTTAAAACTCTAATTTAAAAAGATACTTGTATCCCAATGTTGATAGTAGCACTATTTATGATAGCCAAGATATAGAAACAACCCAAGTGCCCATTAACAAATGATTGGCTTAATATGTGATATATATACACAACGAAATATTGCTGCTGTTGTTTAATCATGAAGTCATGTCTGACTCTTTTGTGAATCCATGGCCTATAGACCACCAGGCTACTCTCTCCATGGGATTTTCAGGTTAGAATACAGGAGTGGGTTGCCATTGCCTCCTCCAGGGGATCTTCCCAACTGAAGGATAGAACCCGTGTCTGCTACATTACTGGGTGGATTCTTTACCCCTGAGCCACCAGGGAAGCCCCAGTGAAGTGTTACTCAGCCATAAAAAATAATGAAATATTGCCACTTGCAGCAACATGGATGGACCTAGAAAATATTATACTTAGTGAAGTAAGTCAGACAAAGAAAGTGAAAGTCGCTCAGTCGTGTCCAATAGGCAGAATACTGGAGGGGGTAGCCTATCCTTCTCCAGTGGACCTTCCCAACCCAGGAATTGAACTGGGGTCTCCTGCATTGCAGGCAGATTCTTTACCAACTAAGCTATGAGGGAAGCCCCGAGAGACAGAGAAAGACAAATACTATCTCACCTATATGTGGAATCTAAAACATAATATGAATGAATCTTTATACAAAGCGTCTCATGAACATGATTACCAAAGAGGAGAGGGAGGAGGTGAGGGACAAATTAAGAGTATGGGATTAACAGATGAAAACTACCATACATAAAACAGATAAGCAACGAGGACTTACTATACAGTACAGGAAATTATATTCAATAGCTTATAATGACATATAATGGAAAATAATCTGGAATATATATATATATAATTGAATCATTTAGCTATACACCTGAAATTAACATGATATTATAAATCAACTATTGTTGTTTAGTTGCTAAGCCATGTCTGACTCTTTTGCCACCCCATGGACTGCAGTCCGTGAGGTTCCTCTGTCCGTGAGATTTCCCAGGCAAGAATACTGAAGTGGGTTGCCATTTCCTTCTCCAGGGGATCCTCCTGACCCAGGGAGAGCCCATGTCTCCTGCATCTCCTGCACTGGCAGGCGAATTCTTTATCACGGAGCCACCTGGGAAGTCTGGAATGAAAAAAGATGTTGCTCTTTATTAACTAAAAAGATCGTAGTAAGTTGTAAAGCGTGAAAAGATCAGATTACAAAGCAGACTGTGTAGTGTGATCCCAAACAAATACATATGCATGAGGGGATTAACAATGATTACTTTTAAAGGATAAATTACTGACCATTGTGTTTCTTTTCACCTTCTGTACAGACAGATTTTTTCACACTAAGTAAGCAATATCTTTTATCAGAAGAAGCAATAAACCATTATTGTTTTGAAAATAAAATACCTTAATCACTTCTAAATATGTACTAAAAAAGAATAATGGTATACAAATAATAAAAGGTCTAATATCAAAAGCAAAAAAAATGAGAATCATTTCTCTTTATATAACATTATAACATAATTTCATATAACTCCCATTTTAATAGTAGTAACTATATAATAATAATGATGACATAGAGAGAAATGCCTACCTCAGTGAAAAATAATGCAATATCTATAGCATCTTATTTCAAATTACCTAATGCTGCTTCTATGAAAGCTAGTTCATTCACAGTGCTGAACATTATAAGTAACTGACAGCAAGGTAGTGATTCTGGTCCACAGGCATGCATTTGTCCATATGTCCAACAAAAGTCAGTTTCTCTGGCCCACTGTAGAAGAAACTGATTTTTCCTCCATTTACAGATTCTTTTTAACATTCCTAATCTACAAATGTGTCTGCCCTCTGGAATCTCCTTTGAAATGGTTTTTAATCCCTCACTAATTCCCTCATTAATGAGTTAAATGACATCTTTAACATAGATTTATTTTTATATCTATTTGAGTGTCATGATTTTACCACTTTTTGAAAATTATCTTTTAACAATTATCATAATGTTAACTAATATTTACTCAGAACTTTCCATGTGTCTAGCTCAATTCTGAGTTAGTTATATGACTTACTCATTTTGTCTTCACCATCTGTGAACAGCTGATGCCAACTCCACTTTTCATAAGAGCGCCCAGCGTCTCCTAAAAGGTAATGAATTTGTCCAGGAAGTAAGAGTACATGTAAAGCAGAATCCAAATTATAGCTGAGTCCAGATATGCGCTTAAGCATATAATACCATCCCAATTTTTCCAGATGAGAAACCTGAATCTCAGCAAGGTTAAAATGCCCCTTGCTTTTCCACTTATTCAACAAATATTCTGAACACCTCCTATGAGACAGACCCTGAACTAGTTTTGGTAGCACAGAAATCATAAAGGTAAGGAGACAAAACCCTTGCTTTTCGTGTAGCCTAGAAGCTTGTGATAATTGACTCAAGTCCAGTGCTGGTATAGCTAGATAACCTCTGTCTTTATTTATTTTTTTAACTTCTTTTTAAAAAATGTATTTATTTTAATTGGAGGCTAATTACTTTACAGTATTGTAGTGGGTTTTGCCATACATTGACATGAATCAGCCAGGGGTGTACTTGTGTTCCTCATCTTGAACCCCCCTCCCACCTCCCTCCCCATCCCATCTGTCTTTAAAAGGTTATTTTCTTCCAGCTTCCTTTGTACTCACTTCCAGGCAACTGGGAACATTCAATGGACTGGAACTTCTAGTAAAAGCACCCTGATGTCATCTTGTATCCTCATATCACTTGGAGAAGAATGTATTCAAATAAACCCAGAAAAGGAGACAACTAATGAATTCTTTGTAAGTCCCTAAGATAAGCTTCCGATCTGACTTCCCACTGAAAATGCCATGGCTTTTGTTTGAAATGCCCTTTTCTTCCCTACCTAGTGGATCTCTGCCTAGTGAATCCCTGCTCTATCTTGACCCTTCTAACTCTGTTCAGTCTTCAGAGTCTTTCAGAAGTCTTCTCAGACTTTACCTTCTCCTCCAAGTTTATGACCTCACTTCTCTTTCCACTTCAGCATCCCCTGGCTTTTGGATGTTTCCATGTTGCATGTATCATGTGTCATCACTTTTCTTTATGTCTGTTTCCTTCGTAAAGGTATAAACCCCCCACAGAGAAGCACTGCAGCTTATTTATCCTCATTTCCTCAGCACCTGGCATGTTAGAAGCTAGCAGTGGGGTGAGTCAGTGATGTGCTGGTAAACAATTATTTCCATACAGTTTATGAAAAACAACTTTTACTTCTTCCAGCGTACAGAGTTCTCTTGTCTCCAGATCTTTATATTTACTGACACTATCTCCAAACCCCGTTCTCCCTCAGTTCCTAAGGAATTCTTTTAGGATATCAGTTCTTCCCAAAGCACACTTTAACCTTGAATTGAATGCCTCTTCTTTATCTTCTATCTCCTTAAATTTTCCCCTTATTACATGTTCGTACTGGTATACTTAAAATGGATAACCAACTAGGGCAGGGGATTCTGCTTAATAATCTGCATTAACCTAAATGGGAAAAGAATTTGAAAAATAACAGTTAGGTACATGCATAACTGAATCACTTTGCTGAACACCTGAACTAACACATTTTTAATCAACCATACTCCAGTATAAAATAAAACATTAAAATAAACCATTAAATCATTTTTCATCCTGGAGTATATTTGCCTATTTTTATATCTGAATATATGCATATTCATTAGCAAAATCCATGAGGGCAGGAACTATATCTATTTATTTCATGTCTATATATTCAGCTCCTAAACTAATCTAAGTACATATACTCATATGCTTATTTACATATAGGTAAATATATGCCAAATGAGGAGAAAAGCTCATTCGTTCATGTTTGCAGCTGTCCAGAAGAATTATTCTTACGGTACAGTGTGATGGAATAGAAAGACCAACTTTGGAGCTAGAAACATAAATTCTATTCTTGGTTCGTTCATTCATCAGCTGTGTGACTTTGAAGAAATCACATCGGTGTGTTTTACCTTAATTTCCTTAAGAGTAAAATGAGAATAAAATCTCTATTTTGCTCTATTGTTGTGAGGACTAAATGAGATACTGTGTGCTGAGGGTCTAATGCTAAGTAGCCATTTCCTTCCCCTTCTATTTGTGGCCAGTGCTAAATTATAAAGACAGCATTTGGGCACATAACAGGATATCCTACATGAGTTGGAATGGCTTCCCAGAGTAATAGACGGTGTTGCCAACAATAGTGAAGAGAATGAGAGGAAGTCGCCACATAAACGAACCTTCTCAAGGTTTCGCCCTTAAGGGTTCAATGTAAGGTTCAAAGGATGACTCTGAACATTAAACAGCATAGTGGAAAACCCAACAATGTTCGCAGCTGTGGCAATTAACCAAAACACATTCCTGCAGGCAAGGGGGCCCAGAAGAAAGACAGGAGACCTGGAGTCAGCACTGAGTGAAAGGTTANGCATCAGGGTCTTTTCAAATGAGTCAGTTCTTCACATCAGGTGGCCAAAGTATTGGAGTTTCAACTTCAGCATCAGTCCTTCCAATTAATATTCAGGACTGATTTTCTTCCGGATGGACTGGTTGGATCTCCTTGCAGTCCAAGGGACTCTCAAGAGTCTTCTCCAACACCACAGTTCAAAAGCATCAGTTCTTCAGCACTCAGCTTTCTTTATAGTCCAACTCTCACATCCATATATGACTACTGGAAAAACCATAGCCTTGACTAGATGGACCTCTGTTGGCAAAGTAATGTCTCTGCTTTTTAATATGCTGTCTAGATTGGTCATAACTTTTCTTCCTAGGAGCAAGCGTCTTTTAATTTCATGGCTTCAGTTACCATCTGCAGTGATTTTGGAGCCCCCCAAAATAGTCTCCCACTGTTTCCACTGTTTCCCCATCTATTTGCCATGAAGTGATGGGACCAGATGCCATGATCTTAGTTTTCTGAATGTTGAGTTTTAAGCCAACTTTTTCACTCTGCTCTCTCACTTTCATCAAGAGGCTCGAGTGGGTTGGCTGAAAGTTTGTTTGGGCTTTTCTGTAACAACTTACAAAAACCTGAATGACCCAACATACCATGCTGCCTTACAAATACTTTATTGCACATCTCCTTTTAAACATTAATGGCCAGGTTATGGTCAGCCTCAAGGAAAACCATTCCTGTTGGATGGGCATGGATGAGATAATGGAAGGGCAGACACTGCACAGTTTTACCTGCTGGATGCCTTCACATGCATTTTCTCATTTGACTTTGGAAAAATCAGTTGCCTGGTCTGGACATTGTTTTATGCTTTTGTGAAATATGAAATTTAATTTCTTATATTCCTTTCAACTCCCACATTCTAAAATGAAAAGTTACTGGTCCAGGGATATATTTCACATATGCTTACACATCGAGGTTTAGTTTTAAGGGGGATTGAAGTCCTTCTCCTGACTGGCCTTTGCTGCTGTTCATCTTGTTTTCACCATCCTTTCTTCATCCCACCTCTCCTAACTGGGAGAAAGGATTCTGACATCTAACTTCTCTTGTTACTTTATCCATATCTCACTTTTGGCGCTTACCACCCTCTGCTTCCCGTGGTGGTTATGGTGGGTTTATCTTATCTCCCCTAGAACCTTGTAAGTGAGCTTCCTCCATTTCCTTGCAAAGGCTGGTATTCCCTAGGACAGCTAGCCCACTGTCAGCCCAGGGGGTAGGGTATTGATAGGCTCTACTTTTGCTGAAATAGAAATCTGAAGTATCAGAAGATTTCAAATTTAAAGTCAAGTGCCACAGACACTATTTTGACAATAATCCAAGTTGTTAGCAGAGAGTTTGGATGACAAATAATGTGTCTGTGTTGTTTTACAGCAAGACTTTTCTTGTTATCTGGTTTGAACAATTCCATTTTTTAAATTAACTACCACTCTATCATGGTTCAGTGCTTTTGTAAAGTGTAATGGAATGAATTACAGAAAAAATTAAATTAAAAAGATAGGAAAATATGGATTCAAAATGTGTATTACTAGGTTCAACAAAAGCAAAACCCCTCTGTCAAATTGCTATGAGTTTTACATTTACTCTCAATTTCAATGCTTATCTCATGGACTAGCAATAAATGGCTACTATGACACCAAACCTGCACCTGCATGCTTTGGAGACACTGACTGTTTTATCGCTTACACAGCAGTTTTAGAAGGCTAGTAGAAGCTGGTGAGAATCTGAGCAGTCAAATGAGAGGAAACCACTAGAGGCCAGAGGTACATCTTCAGGCTTTTCTTCTGGTCTTTGAAAAGGAAGACCAAGATAAAGTTTGAAAAGTCAAAGTATCCTGAAAAATAGGATCAGAAATCATTTTCAGTAACATCCAGTTCTTGGTGGGGCAAGTGTAACTGTCAATGTCTGTTCCATATTCTTAATTTAGGAAAGAACATTTGTTGTCTATTCATGTGCGTGCTCAGTTGCTTCAGTCATGTCTGACTCTTTGAGACCCTAGGGACTATAGCCCACAAGGCTCCTCTAGGCCTTGGGATGCTCTAGGCAAGAATACTGGAGTGGGTTGCCATGCCCTCCTCCAGGGCATCTTCCCAACCAAGGGATTGAACTCGCATCTCCTGCATTGAGATGCAGGCAGATTCTTTACTGCTGAGCCACTAGGGAAGCCCTTATTATCTATTTAGGTGAAGGCAATGGCAACCCACTCCAGTACTCTTGCCTGGAGGATCCCAAGAGTGGAGGAGCCTGGTGGGCTGCAGTCCATGGGGTCGCTAAGAGTTGGACACAACTAAGCGACTTCAATTTCACTTTTCACTTTCATGTATTGGAGAAGGTAATGGCAACCCACGCCAGTGTTCTTGCCTGGAGAATCTCAGGGATGGTGGCTGCCATTTATGGGGTCGCACAGAGTCGGACACAACTGGAGCGACTTAGCAGCAGCAGCAGCAGCAGCAAATGTATCCTGCACTGCCATCTCATTTGTAAACTTTCCTCTGTTACTAACTTATGCATTTCTATTTTCTTTAACCCTTTAAGGTACATTAACAAACCTTTTATTTAATTCTTCCCAAACCCAATGAGACAGCGATGAGTACTGTCCTTATCCTGCAGGTAAGAAAGCTGGCTCCAAGATGTTAAATGACATTCCCTGGTCACTCAGTTATTAGGTGGTTGAACTGAAATTCATACTCAAACCTGAATCTAAAGCTGAGTCTAAAGTCTGAGTCTAAAGCTCCTTCTCTGTTCACAAACTTCATTGCTTTTCTTGTACATTCTGTCTTATTAATACTTACGAAATCTAAATATACAGGGAGCTGTAAGGAATTAAACTTTTTTTCAATAAGCAGAAAAAATAAATCTCCCCACAAATCCCTGGGATAAAAATCATAGACATAAACATGCCTTATGAATGTTACATGGTCATACAACCACTGTATTTATCTTATGATTTTAACCTCCACAGAATCTAATCAGATATGTAACTATCATAAATACATTCTTAATAATTAAGCTATAAGTGCTACTTTTGCAATCTCTCATTTAAGGAATCGAATCATTATTAATGAATAGTTGAGTATTTGATGTGATTATCTAAAAGAATTGCAAAACAAACCCATTCATTATAATGATTCAGTTGGTACATATTAAAGAAACATCTACAACAGTATTTTAACTTTCTTGAAATTAACCACATTGTCGTAATATACTGCAGGAAATATCCATCAAGAGATGAGAGATAGTTTTGTGAGCTACTCATGTAGCAAACCATGATTGATTTGCTCTCTTTCTCACCCATATAAGTTTTCAAAGAATGGGGCAAAAGTGTTTCACATAAATCTTCAGTTCAGTCCAGTCGCTCAGTCGTGTCCAACTCTTTGTGACCCCATGAATCGCAGCACGCCAGGCCTCCCTGTCCATCACCAGCTCCCGGAGTTCACTCAGACTCATGGCCATTGAGTCCGTGATGCCATCCAGCCATCTCCTCCTCTGTCGTCCCCTTCTCCTCCTGCCCCCAATCCCTACCAGCATCAGAGTCTTTTCCAATGAGTCAACTCTTCACATGAGGTGGCCAAAGTACTGGAGTTTCAGCTTCAGCATCATTCCTTCCATAGAACACCCAAGGCTGATCTCCTTTAACATGGACTGGTTGGATCTCCTTACAGTCCAAGGGACTCTCAAGAATCTTCTGCAACACCACAGTTCAAAAGCATCAATTCTTTGGCGCTCAGCTTTCTTCACCATCCAGCTCTCACATCCATACATGACTACTGGAAAAACCAAAGCCTTGACTAGACGGACCTTTGTTGGCAAAGTAACGTCTCTGCTTTTCAATATGCTATCTAGGTTGGTCATAGCTTTTCTTCCGAGAAGTAAGCGTTTTTTAATTTCAGGGCTGCAGTCACCATCTGCAGTGATTTTGGAGCCCCCCCCAAAAAAAGCCTGCCACTGTTTCCACTGTTTCCCCATATATTTCCCATGAAGTGATGGGACCAGATGCAATGATCTTCATTTTCTGTGGCTCAGATCATGAGCTCCTTATTGCCAAATTCAGACTTAAATTGAAGAAAGTAGGGAAAACCACTAGACAATTCAGGTATGACCTAAATCAAATCCCTTATGATCATACAGTGGAAGTGAGAAAGAGATTTAAGGGACTAGATCTGATAGAGTGCCTGATGAACTATGGAATGAGGTTTGTGACATTGTATAGGAGACAGAGATCAAGACCATCCCCATGGAAAAGAAATGCAAAATGGCTGTCTGGAGAGGCCTTACAAATAGCTGTGAAAAGAAGAGAAGCAAAAAGCCAAGGAGAAAAGGAAAGATATAAGCATCTGAATGCAGAGTTCCAAAGAATAGCAAGAAGAGATAAGAAAGCCTTCCTCGGCGATCAATACAAAGAAATAGAGGGAAAGAACCGAATGGGAAAGACTAGAGATCTCTTCAAGACAATTAGAGATACCAAGGGAACATTTCATGCAAAGATGGGCTCGATAAAGGACAGAAATGGTATGGACCTAACAGAAGCAGAAGATATTAAGAAGAGGTGGCAAGAATACATAGAAGAACTGTACAAAAAAGATCTTCACAACCCAGATAATCATGATGGTGTGATCACTCACCTAGAGCCAGACATCCTGGAATGTGAAGTCAAGGGGGCCTTAGAAAGCATCACTACAAACAAAGCTAGTGGAGGTGATGGAATTCCAGTTGAGCTATTTCAAATCCTGAAAGATGATGCTGTGAAAGTGCTGCACTCAATATGCCAGCAAATTTGGAAAACTCAGCAGTGGCCACAGGACTGGAAAAGGTCAGTTTTCATTCCAATCCCAAAGAAAGGCAATGCCAAAGAATGCTCAGACTACCACACAATTGCACTCATCTTACACGCTAGTAAAGGAATGCTCAAAATTCTCCAAGCCAGGCTTCAGCAGTACGTGAACTTCCAGATGTTCAAGCTGGTTTTAGAAAAGGCAGAGGAACCAGAGATCAAATTGCCAACATCTGCTGGATCATCGAAAAAGCAAGAGAGTTCCAGAAAAACATCTATTTCTGCTTTATTGACTATGTCAAAGCCTTTGGCTGTGTGGATCACAATACACTGTGGAAAATTCTGAAAGAGATGGGAATACCGGACCACCTGACTTGCCTCTTGAGAAACCTATATGCAGGTCAGGAAGCAACAGTTAGAACTGGACATGGAACATAAATCTTAGGGTAAGGGAATTCCCTGGTGGTCCAGTTGTTAGGACTCCACCATTTCACTGCCATGGGCCTGGGTTCAATCCCTGGTCAGGAAACTAGGATCCCTCAAGCCTGCAGCATAGACAAATAAAAGTCTTATGGTGAGGATTTCTTTGCAAAGTATCTCATGAAATGAGGATACCTTAAAGGAGATTCACTTCCATGATACTCAAAGAAACAATCTCTTGCATACATGCTCTTTCAAGAGCGTGAATTAGCTGCTGTTACTTCAGACTCTTTCAATCCAGACTTTGAGGTCTCAGTTCCATGTTTAGCAGACATTTTTCCAACAGAAGAAACCGCAAATTCTAAGACACATGAAGATCAACAGAAGTACAAAATATTTGGGCTCAGGTGGGCTCCAGTGATAGATGAGGAAATTGAAGCCCAAAGGGGTGAACTGATTTGCCCAAAATCACACAAGTAGCACTGAAGGCAACTGGAACTCAACCTGAATCCACCTGCTTGGAAGAAGCCAAATTTAACTTAAAACCTAAACTGACTGTACATGCCTCTGTTACTTCTGTTGGCATAGACTGTGTCCACTTTCTCATTTCTCTACTCCCTGCATCATGGTGCCTGATACTAAATAGATGCTCAGTAAATGTCCGTTACACTGAATCAAATTAGCCAAGGTACCAAGGCATAACTCTTGGAACTCATTGTACTGTGCATACTTGTAGGCTTTGAGTGCTGACAAGATGGGGTAGAAGCATGTCTAATTCCCCTCGCCTCTTATAATCTTTGCTGTGAAGGAAATATAATAGCTCTCAGGTTTCTTATTACTACTGTCAGAGGGATGAATGACTCAAAGACCTATAAAGCTTAATATACAATTAATATCATGCCTCGCATTTGTCACAGGCTCATTGTTCTACATTTTGACTGTCTAGACAGGTATCTCAACTTTGACCTTCTAAGCTAATGAGACTACAAAAGAAAGAAAGAAAATGCACAGAAAAAAGAAAATCAAAATCACCATGGTAAATTTAAAAGCCCAAATGCAACAGTCTATTACTGCTCTGTCACTCAAAGAATCCAGAAGCATTCTTTCTTCCTTGCCTCAGAAGTGAAATGTAGGCAAGGCTGAGCCATTGCACATATCACACGGAATTGCTGATGGTGGGGATTTTAAATCAAGGTGATATTTAACCAAAGCATCCACAAGGCTTGTCCAGACCCTGTTAGTTCCTCATAAAATAGGGTATGTTTACATGAAGGCACTTTACCTTTCTGGCTTTCCAAGGGACTGTAGATAGACAGACAAACACACACATGCAGAAACTGCAAGAGTATTGATGCGAAATACATCCAGTGAGTCCAAAACTTTCAACCAAAGTGACAGGAAAGAGGCATTTGATTTCCACCTGTTACTACTGATACATTAAATCAAGTCTTTTCCCCTGTTCTTAGAAACATCATAGGACCATACGCTGGGCCAACAAGAAATCATATATCATGAGGCAAAGTTGTAGGAAGCACAAACAAATTCATGTTTTCTGAGACTTGTAGAGGGTTTCAGGTAACTATGTATATATTCAAGAGAGAAACTACATATTCATCCATCCATCCATCCATCCAACATTTTTGACCCTCCATCTATATGTCAGTCATTGTGCCAGACACAGAGATAGAATGATGGACAAAGCAGATGTGGTCTTTGGCCTCCAGGAAAGACAGGCATATACAGAGATAAACTGACATTAGACTGTGGGCTTGATAAATAGAGGCTTATTGTGGGAGCATATGAGATGTTTCTGGAGGAAATGACGTTTGACTACAGATGAGAAGGCATTGGGCAAAACGAAACAATGCGAAACAAAGAAAACACAAGAAGGAGGAATGTATCTGGGATTCTAGGATTAGTTCCTGTTTCATGTGAAGGGAAAAAGCCCTGAGAAATCACGTTTGGGCAGCCACAAAGAGTTCCATCTGGCGAGAGGGGAGGAAGTGGTGAATTACAATGCGGAGGAGACTAGACTGGCACTGTACCACTGAAGGACCTGGGAAGGAACTTTCGGAAGTTTCCTTCCTCCCCCAGGCCTTGGCCTCCTCATCTGTCAACTGTAAAGTCTTCTTTAGATGACACCTCACATCCTTTCCTGTTCCTGTCTTATGAAATCTCTTACTAACAATGAACTTCTGAATGCAGCTAGCCCCTAAATGAACCAGAAAGCTGGCAAGCAAAAGCCTCAAGTGAGCCTCTGAACACTACTGTAATCAGACTCACTAGTTCCACCTGCCTCCTTTACACACAAAACCCTTCTTAGGGAAGAACTAGCTCTCTTAAAACATTTCTTGTTTCAGAACTATCTTGAGCCACTGTTGTGAGGCAGGGGTGGTTGAGAGTGAGGGGATGGGTGCAATGGAAAGGGATGCTTACCTTTTCTTTAGATGAGAAAAACTCCAGAATCAATGGTCTGGTAGGGGTGGTGCTGGAGACATGAATCTGATTCAAGAGTTCCTTTTTGCCTTTAGAGTCTCCCCATCTCCACCCTAAAATGACAGGGGTATTTCTAGTTCACTCTTCAACATCCTCTAGAGAGCTTTGGATGACACATCTTATTAGCCTTAGCTTCTCACTCATAGCATGGTGACAGCAGAACCCGCCTCAGAGTTGTTGTGAGGACTGAAGGAGGTGGTTCAGGCAAAGAATTTACTGGAGTGATTCATTCTTCTAAGTACCTTCCATGATTAATTCTTTTAATCTTCACAGTAGCCTTGAGAGATAGTGTACATTTTATCCTCATGTTTTAAGTGGGGACATGGAGGCTCAGAGGTTAAATTACCTGATCAGAATCACATGGCTTCTATAGAGTGGGGGAAGGATTCCCTCCAGATGGCCCACCTCAGAGTCTATGCCTGTAAATATAATGCTCAGATATGTCTTACTAGATGCTGGGATCATCTTCCCTTTACTTATCACCTTAAGACAATTTTTCCTTTGTTCTAATATAATACAGGGATGTCCTGTGTCACTTGTCGATGACAGGATTTTGTGGTCTTCCCAGGCGGTGCTAGTGCTAAAGAACCCACCTGCCAGTGCAGGAGATGTAAGAGATGTGGGTTCAACCCCTGGGTCTGGAAGACCCCCTGGAGCAGGATATGGCAACCCACTCCAGTATTCTTGCCTGGGAGATATCATGTACAGAGAAGCATATCATGGAATATTTTTAAGTTTCCCTGGTGGCTCAAGCACTAAAGAAATTGCCTGCAATGCAGGAAACTTGGATCTGAACCCTGGGTCAGGATCCCTGGAGAAAGAAATGGTTACCCACTCCAGTATTCTTGCCTGGAGAATTCCATGGACAGAGGAGCCTGGCAGGCTACAGTCTATGGGGTCACTAAGAGTTGGACATGACTGAGTGACTAACACAATCACACTTTCTCTCATTGCAAAATGATCCCCATAGACCACCATCACCAAAAATAAGACTATTAGCCAGGACTGGAGGATCACTCCCTTCCATGGAGTATAAAAATAGGCTGTCCTTCTGGTCATAATGATTGGCTGCAACATAACTAACCCTGATGCCTAAATATGGAATCAATGCAGCACTTGCTAAGATCATTTCAACACTTCATCTTTCTCCCTCCAGAATGGCTTCTGTGCTAATTGTGTTTGCTTCCTTCTTTGCATCACAACGGTAGTTTCTATTTTGGAATTTTATTGTTTGTTGCAGCTTGGAGAAATTCTTATTCCTGCTCTGATCTGGCCTTGGCTATGTTTCAAAGGTTCTAAAACCTCTAGACAAGTTGGCTTCATTTATCTTCTGGCACTGGCATATGTCTTTCCAAGAGAGGAAAACAGGCTCTCTAACCATCCCTTAAAAAATAAGCATATTAGGAGAATTAAAAAAAAAAGCCCCCTTTAGATTATACTAGGAGCAACATTGGCTAGGAATAAAACAAAATGTAAAATCCAATTCCTGTCTGGTAAAATTAGCTCAAATGATATCTTCAGATTTCTTTTATCTCCAAAATTAGAAGTGTTAATCATTGGTGTTATTCTGTAAAAACATTTCAGAGTTTGCAATTAAAACAATAATATTGTTTGCTCCATAGCAGAGTTCATCGGGGATTCTTAGCATCCTCTCTACATTATATAAAGAGCACAGCAGCTGCTCTCTCTCAGCTGCCTGCCGGGGGCCCAGGAAAGTCCCCACATCCTAATATGTTTCCTAATAATGGTACTTGATAAGACTGCATGGATTTTAATACCTCATTTAGTGAAAAAGTTGGCTTAAAGCTCAACATTCAGAAAACGAAGATCATGGCATCCGGTCCCATCACTTCATGGGAAATAGATGGGGAAACTGTGGAAACAGTGTCAGACTTTATTTTGGGGGGCTCCAAAATCACTGCAGATGGTGACCGCAGCCTTGAAATTAAAAGACACTTACTCCTTGGAAGAAAAGTTATGACCAACCTAGATAGCATATTCAAAAGCAGAGACATTACTTTGCCGACTAAGGTCCGTCTAGTCAAGGCTATGGTTTTTCCTGTGGTCATGTATGGATATGAGAGTCGGACTGTGAAGAAGGCTGAGCGCCGAAGAATTGATGCGTTTGAACTGTGGTGTTGGAGAAGACTCTTGAGAGTCCCTTGGACTGCAAGGAGATCCAACCAGTCCATTCTGAAGGAGATCAGCCCTGGGATTTCTTTGGAAGGAATGATGCTAAAGCTGAAACTCCAGTGCTTTGGCCACCTCATGCAAAGAGTGGACTCATTGGAAAAGACTCTGATGCTGGGAGGGATTGGGGGCAGGAGGAGAAGGGGACGACAGAGGAGGAGATGGCTGGATGGCATCACTGACTCGATGGGATGTGAGTCCGAGTGAACTCCAGGAGTTGGTCATGGACAGGGAGGCCTGGTGTGCTGTGATTCATGGGGTCACAAAGAGTCGGACACAACTGAGTGACTGAACTGAACTGAACTGATAACTTTTGTGGAATATTCTCATTATTCCCATTATGCAGATATATCAAACCAAGGCTCAGAAAATCAAACTATGTTACTCAATAAAGTGTTACTTGCTCAGTCACACCCAACTCTTTTTGGGACCCCATGGTCTGGGGCCTGCCAGGCTCCTCTGTCCATGGGATTTCCCAGGCAAGAATACTGGAGTGGGTTGCCATTTCCTTCTCCAGAGGATATTTCCAATGCAAGGATCAAACTCAGGTCTCCTGAACTACAGGCAGATTCTTTACCAACTGAGTCACCAGGGAAGCCCATGTTACTCAAGGCCCCCGAGCTAATCAGTGGTAAATTTGGTCCCTCTAGGACTCAAACCCTCAAGCTCTTTCTGGTAACTCATGCTGCTGCTTCTTTGGTACTCCTAAGTGAGGGTTCTAATTAAAATAAAATGCTAGATAATATTGGTTGAGTATTTACTATCTGCCAAGCACTCTACTAAGAATTTTAATATATTATAATCACTGATTTTTTTTGAAGTGAAGAAATGCTTTTTAAATTAGCAATACTCGTTTACACAGGCAGAGACACTTCACTTCAAAAGAAAATATGAAATATGCCGTAAAAGCATTTTCATAAAAGCTTTTCAAACTTGATAAAAACTTCTGAAAATTTATATAACATGTTGGTGAGTTAAGAAGCTGAAAAGATTCCAACAATCTATCAATAACAAAAACAAATTGCTATCAATAATGATAAAAATAAGACTAAGTTATTTTTAATTTTCTCTTTATGCAGCTAAAAAAATTTAAGAAGAAATACTACAGAGTTGTGTCAAGCAATTAACAAATGAAACCAAATATTATTTTTCTGAATTGTGACTGTGGCATTAGTCAAGATTTTGAACTTGTTTTAATTCTTCTCTTGATTCGAAAATTTTACTTTTGAATCTAATTTATATTAATACTGCTACTGCTAAGTCACTTCAGTTGTGTCTGACTCTGTGGGACCCCATAGATGGCAGCCCACCAGGCTCCCCCGTCCCTGGGATTCTCCAGGCAAGAACACTGGAGTGGGTTGCCATTTCCTTCTCCAATGTATGAAAGTGAAAACTGAAAGTGAAGTCGCTCAGTCGTGTCTGACCCTTAGCGATCCCATGGACTGCAGTCCACCAGGCTCCTCCATCCATGGGATTTCCCAGGCAAGAGTACTGGAGTGGGGTGCCATTGCCTTCTCCTTATATTCATAATGCTGTATTAAAAATAATTGTTAAAGCTCAGGCCCATAAAACATGGGTCTACTGATGCAAATGAATTCCAAGTCAATAACCTAAGAGACTAAAAAGATACTGGTAAAGATATATTTTCAGAGGAGAAAAATATATTTCAGTGTTGTACATGGTGACCGTAGAAGCATGTGGGGTACTGACATGGTACAGTTGATTTAAAAGCGAGGACAGAAATGGTAAAAGTATGTGTTGGAAGGGGTCAACCATATGGTGTTTATAGTCAAAACAATGAGGTATTAATGGATAAAATTTCAAAGATGAGTCCTTAGAGATGGCAAAATGAGTGGGGATGAAAATCTTCCTAGGATTATTACTTGCATTATAAACACAGTCCTGTCAAATACCTCTAAGACACTCTTAGGTGATGTATGAGATAGATATACATGAGATCTGGAAAATTCAGTCACATATGCAAATGTGTGTCCATAAAAGCAAAATAAACCATTAAAAAAAAGTCTGGATGACTTTTCAGTCTCTCTTTTGACCTCAAGCAGTGTGTGTATACCTCTGCCTGTCCTTGTGATTTGGATCAAAAGTCATTCAACAAGATGAATCCCTCAGCTTAGTGCAATGGAAAAAACATAGGATTTGGAGCTGTAGAGAACCAGTCCCTATTCTTCTCCTTAGTAATCCTGCTGGCAAATGACAAAGACGATGCACCATGGTCTGCAAATCTGCTTCCCGGTCCTCCTAGGCACACACGGAGACTACACTTCCCAGACTCCCTTACAGTGTGATGAGGGCATGTGTGACTCAGTTCTGATGAATGGAATGTGGGCAGAAGTGATGTGGGCCGGCTACTTCCAGCCTGCCTGAGCTGGGACTTCCTGGGAGACTCTTAAAGCTCTCTCTTCTCTGTAGACCAAATGCAGATGATTCTCTGCAGTCTTTTGAGTTCATAAGATGATGGAGCTATTAAATAAGAGGAAGTTGGGTCCCTGAATCTCTACTTGCAAGCCCATTACCAAATATCCCATAAGATTATAATGTAAGAGATACTTTATTGTGTTGAAATACTGCGTTTCTGGAGCAGTTTGTCACACAAGTCAGCCCATCCTGCCAGTAAAGCAAGTTTTTCAATTTCCTTGAGCCTCAGTTTCCTCATCTGTATTACACTTCATAGGGTTCCTTTGATTAAAATATATTGCAAGTCTACATACATATATGAGGCTTTCCTGGTGGCTCAGTGGTAATGAATCCATCTGCCAAAGCAGGAGGCGTGAGATTGATCCCTGGGTAGGGAAGATCCCCTGGAGAAGGAGATGGCAACCCATTCCAGTATTCTTGCCTGGAAATCCCAAGGACAGAGGAGCCTGGCAGGTGACAGGCTCAAAAAGATGAACACAACTTAGTGACTAAACAACAACATACATGTATATTCCGTGTTGATGCCCATTCCCTTTTATTCCATGTTCACGATCAGACAGAGTTAGCACTAGCCCACTGAACACCTCCAGAGGGCACTATCTCATTCTATTTGCTGAACATACATGTAGAGTACATTATGAACCATGTCCGCTAGAGCTGTGCAGCTCAGCAAAGTTCGTTTGCTGAGAAGAAAAAGCACATTTCCTTCCAAAGTGTCCATAACAAAAGAACTGAGTACTACCATCTTAGATTAAAAAAAAAAAAAGATTAAAGCAACAATAATTTTAAAGGTAGAATAATTTATAGCTTTTCTATCAGTGGCTTTAAAACCTCCTCATGCCATAAAAAGGGGATTTAATCTTTTCTTTTTTCTTTACATATTTTTCCTTTCTTTTGCTATAAGAAGACAGACTCTACATGTCTCAGCTGATATAAAGTAGGCAAAAGAAAACCTTCTGATCAATATTCAGCTTTGGTACTTGTGTACATTTTATGTTGATTGAAACTTAAACTCCTACCAGCAACTCTTGCTGCCCAAATCACCTTTTCTCTTCAGATGCCTACGGTTGGAATTGAGTGTATACCAACTGGAACTGATTGCTTGAAACTTGAACAGTTCAGAGTTTAATTTCTCTAATTTGGGTAAATACTACCTATCACCAAGCTGTCTACATTTTCAAGTGTTCAGAGTCACACAAGATCAATATTTTAGGCAATGCACAAAAGAGGTATTGCTACAGTGCTATAAAATTGTGAAAGACAGTTATACTCCAGTAAGCCCTCAGAGGGTAGGTAAAGCCCCAGGAACAAACTGGTAGATGCAAGTCTAAAGAAATGTGTTATCAGGCGGTGGTTTCTGCATCCATTTGCTTTCCATTTGTATGAACATCTGAACAGAAAAAAAGAAAAAATGACGTTACAAGATTCTGACATCTGGACATTGTGAGACATACAGTTTTTACACAATGCATATTCTCACATTACAGTCATGTTTATTTTATTTTTTTTTAAATTTTTATTTATTTATTTTTTTTTACATGTTTCAATGCCATTCTCCCATCTCATCCCACCCTCTCCCTCTCTCTACAGTCATGTTTAACAGTTATCCATGTGTCACTCAAAAAGATGCATTGTATGAAAAGAATTTTGGCAACACAGAAACTCTGAGCTGCAGCACGAGGTAATAATAAATGAAACACTTGTGCAAAGACTGTCTACTTAGCACTTATTCATAGCTAGCCTCATAGAATGGTAGGATAGAAAAAGAACCCAGTTATTTCTGATCCTGTTAATTAAAAGATGAAGAAACTGAGATTCTTCAAGGGGAAGTGACTAGGCAAGGAGCAAAGAGAAATGAATAGAAGTAGAAAATTCCTGCCCAGTCCAAAATGTGTTCTATAATACCATCTTGCGTCTTTTCATGATTGCAGATTCTCATGCCAGTGCTGCGTTTCCCTCTGTACCTGGACCAGACAAAGAACAAAAGCAGAGGATAATCTCAGGTCATCAGGCTAGTTCCTAGTTCTTACTTGATCAGGCAAATGCTGGGCAAAAGGTCACATTGGCCTTCCAGCAATCAGCACTGGCCAATCTGTTGCATAGGATCATGAGATTACATTTTTAAGATAGTTTTCAGCATCCAGATGCTGTGATTCTTGTTTTTTTCTAAATGTCTGCTTAACTGAGAGGTGAACAGAGGTGCTGTGCTAGAAGCCAGGAGTCTTTGTTCTGAGAAAGAGCTGCTAACTAACCAGGTGTCTGGGTGCAAGTTCCAACATCCCTGGGCCATTTTTCTTACCTATGAAGTGAAAAGGAAGAAATGCTAGTACAGCAAACGTCCTGAGAGATTTAACAGTTCACAGTTTAAAAGATTTCATCTTATGCCAATTCCACACCCCACTTTTCCAAAGTAAATGCAGTGATGAAGGTGTCCCAGCACTCTGCTAGGAGCAGTAAAAAAGAAAGAAAGAAGCAAAGCCCTTGTTGTTGGAGTAAGTCATGGTTCAGTGGGGCAAGACAACACAGTCTTGTAAAGAAACGATACCTGATCATATGCCCAAGAGAATGTCTTTGGAGCAATCTTCCTGGTGACTGGGCTTTCTTAGAACTAAGCGAGGCAGACTAACTTAGTTAGAACAATTAAAAAGTAGAAATTATCTTCACTGAGTTATTACCTGCTAGGTACTATTTTAAGCATAACACATATATAAACTCATTTAATCCTCATAATTGTATGAACTACATATTATTAACCTCATTATGTCTGTGAGGAAACAATAGCAGAAAAAGGATAACTAATTAGCCCAGGGTTACAGCTGGTTGAGCCAGGATTCAAATCCAGAAAATTCAGTTTTAAAGTCTAAGCTCTTAATCACTCTGCAAAGTTCTTATAACAAGGAAGAGACAAGGAGGCAGAAGAGAGAGGCCTGGACAGCCATCTGGACCGAAGCAGAAATCCAGCTACCAGGAACAGATGGCCTTGTACGTTGAGCACCTTCTTTGTACCATGCACTGTGTTAAGTATCTTGCCAGCATTATCATTCATTCCCCACCTGATCATTCATTCAACCCTTATTAAGGGCTTACAATTCAGTAGCCACTTGTGCAAGGAACTATGATGAAGTTTCTATAATTATTCACATTTTATTGATGAGGGAACTTCAGCTCAGAGACGTTTTGTAACTTATCCAAGGCCAAGATCTACCCCCAAAGCCTGGGTCTTTGTCGTAGGTGAAAAGTCTTTGGGACAGCTTTCCACTCCAGGAAATCACTTATAGCCTGAGGCTTTTGTGATTAATTTAAATATAAAGTATTAGTCACTCAGTTGTGTATGACTCTGTGATCCTGTGGACAGTCACTGACCAGTCTCCTCTGTCCTTGAAATTCTCCAGGCAAGAATACTGGAGTGGGTAGCCATTCTCTTCTCCAGGGGATTTTCCCAACTCAGGGATTGAACCCACATCTCATGCATTGCTTGCAGATTCTTCACGGTCTGAGCTACTAGGAAAGCCCAATTTGATACAAATGCCTCTTCTACTCAAGCATTAAAGATACTTTTTAGTTTTAGGGTGTGTGTGTGTGTGTGTGTGTGTGTGTGTTTGTGTATGAAGAGATAAGGCCACACAGGAAGTTAGAGGTGCTGGACACATGGATAGAAGAAGAATCGGTCCAACCCCCTATCACCTGGCAAGTTAACTGCTGTTTGCTGTCATTGCCTTGCTGTCACTGCCAAAGCAAGAGGTAAGAAGCTTGAGTGGCAGCATGAACAGGTGGTGACGTGCTGGGGTCAAGCAGAGAGAGTGCCTTTACGGCTACAGTGTGACTCACCAAAACTGAGTGAGTGGCAAGGCACCCGGCCTCCAGGAAAAAGAAAGACCCTTGGGTCATGGTGAGTGCCAAGTTCATCAGGAGTCAATCACTCTCACTGGTTCGTTGACAGTCTAGAAAGTTCTATGTGTTTGAGACCAACCCAGAACTGACTTGTAGTAGAAAAGGCCTTTTGTACCACAGCAAGTCAATGAAGAAGCCTAAAAATTGTGATTGAGGTTAATGAATAGGTCCTTTGGAGGAAGTGGCCATTCCCTGTATAGTTCCTTATAGTTTCATAGTCTTTTCATATCTATGATCTTAGACAACCCTGCCAGGAAGATAGCAGCATACTTTTCTCTCAGTCATACTGATGAGAGAATGGAAATTCAGAAAGTTTAGGTGATTTGCATGAGCTTATAGCACTGGGTCTTGAGCCAGAATATAACAATTTACCTGAAAGATGGAATGAATCACCCTTCGATATAACTGACCACTAACAATACAATATCTTGAGAATCCCGAGTGAGTCCTTAAAAATGTGGCTGGCCTGGCTGGGGCACTTCCCCTAGGTAATCAAGCAGGTAGGTCTCAAGTGGTGTCATTGGAGGGCAAGTTCTTGATAGCATCAGCAAGCGCCCACTCTTCCCTTCGTCTGTGTCCAATTCCTCGAAGTTAATGGAGCAAACAGCTATGGCCTGAGATGAGAATAAAAGCTGGCGACTGGGCACAGCCATTGCCTCCACTTCATTCCTCTTTTGTGTTCTCAAAATTCCCTCTCACTAGCTTTTGGTAGGGACAGTTAACTATGTGGAATAAGGGGGAGTGAACTGTAAAAAGAAAGAGTGAGAAAGCAAGCATTTTTTGGTCCCAAACACCAGCCTTGGAAAGTATCTGAAGCTTTGTCGCTTGCTGTGGGCGTCCACCTGCACATGAATCAAAGGACGGGAAGGAAATAGAATTCAGCTGGGGCAGCAAATAGATGCGCAAGGACATCTCAATATCTTCACCACTGCAGGCTCAATGGCTTCTTATTGCCTGCCATGCATAGTTAGGAGGGCTTTCAGCCATGCACATTTATAAGAATTCCTTCAGGATAGTTGGTTTTTTGAAATATTACTTGATGCCATATTCTTGCCTTCCCAGCACTACTGGAAATATCCGAAACAGATGACAGATATTTATAATTTTCTGTTAAGTTAGATGACTTAATTTAACAGAAAATGCTATGTCATAGCAATCACAAACATTAAATGAGTTTTAAATCCATAGATATTAGGACTTCCCAAAGGACCTCAGCGTGTAAAGTCCTTTTGCCTCACTTGCAACCACTGATCCTCACTCATTTAATAAAGGGGGATTGAAGCTTTGAAATCCCCTACTTCTGCCTTCAGTGCCCCCCTCTCCTATTCTTCCAACTTCTCCAGAGCACTGATCATGCTCTGAATTTTGAAAATAATCAAGAATTCCTCCTGAGCTCAAGGGTTGGAACATAAGGGGATGCTCTAAAATTACTCATTGAGTACATTTCCCTTTTGTTTCTAAGGCACTAAATATTTTATGTTAACCCTTAATAAGAAATTTGCATTTTATTTGAAAGGTCATAGAGAGAAGGTCAATGGAATAGAGAAGACTGCTATTAGTGGAATTTCAGGATGACATGAAAAGACCTAGAAAACTATAAAACACTGATGAAAGAAATCAAAGAGGACACTAATAGATGGAGAAATATTCCATGTTCATGGATCGGAAGAATTAATATTGTGAAAATGAATATACTACCCAAAGCAATCTACAAGTTCAATGCAATTCCTATCAAACTACCAGCGGTATTTTTCACAGAACTAGAACAAATAATTTCAAGATTTATATGGAAATACAAAAAACCTCGAATAGCCAAAGCAATCTTGAGAAAGAAGAATGGAGCTGGAGGAATCAACTTGCCTGACTTCAAGCTCTACTACAAAGCCACAGTCATCAAGACAGTATGGTACTGGCACAAAGACAGAAATATAGATCAATGGAACAAAATAGAAAGCCCAGAGATAAACCCACACACCTATGGACACCTTATCTTTGATAAAGGAGGCAAAAATATACAATGGAG
>SJYQ01000809.1:781507-804322 GCA_006410935.1 Redunca redunca
GTCAGACTTTATTTTGGGGGGCTCCAAAATCACTGCAGATGGTGACTGCAGCCATGAAATTAAAAGACGCTTACTCCTTGGAAGGAAAGTTATGACCAAACTAGATAGCATATTCAAAAGCAGAGACATTACTTTGCCAACAAAGGTCTGTCTAGTCAAGGCTATGGTTTTTCCAGTGGTCATGTATGGATGTGAGAGTTGGACTGTGAAGAAGGCTGAGCACCGAAGAATTGATGTGTTTGAACTGTGGTGTTGGAGAAGACTCTTGAGAGTCCCTTGGACTGCAAGGAGATCCAACCAGTCCATTGTAAAAGAGATCAGTCCTGGATGTTCTTTGGAAGGAATGATGCTAAAGCTGAAACTCTAGTACTTTGGCCACCTCATGTGAAGAGTTGACTCATTGGAAAATACTCTGATGCTGGGAGGGATTGGGGGCAGGAGGAGAAGGGGACGACAGAGGATGATATGGCTGGATGGCATCACCGACTCAATGGACATGAGTCTGAGTGATCTCCAGGAGTTGGTGATGGACAGGGAGGCCTGGCGTGCTATGATTCATGGCATCGCAAAGAGTCGGACATGACTGAGCGACTGAACTGAACTGAACTGAACTGAATCCAAAAATGAAAAGACATGAATCCCATTCTCCCATTGCTCTGCATCTAATAATTCAAGTCAATTCCACAAACATGTATTAGGTGCCTATGCTGTGTCATTCACCATGCTTGCTTCTCAAGGTAGATAGATGAACAAGACTTGATACCTACTCTGAAGGAGAGAAAGGATATGTGCCTGCAACAACAAAAATGCAAGGAAGAAAATGACAAATATCAGAGAAAATCTAGACCATGAATGGCTGTCATTCAGCAAGGAAATGACTAATTCTGAGTTTGTGGAGGAGGAGGAATTTGAAAGACAAAAGAAAAAAATGTTCTTCTAGGTGGAGGAAAACAGCAGAACAAAACCCTAGAGAAATGAAAGTGTGAGACACAGCGGGTTGTGTGATATGGCTGAAGCATCCAGTCCTGAAGGACAGAGTGGAACAGCAGCTATGAACACAGGGTTAGGGGTTTGGATTTTATTTTATAGGTAATATAGAAGCCATTATAGTCAGTGTATAGGGAGATAAACAAATATATGAATACATTTTATATATAATATATCTACTTAACTCCAATATATCCATATATATCCAACACAGGAACCACTGGGATCTTTGAGGAAGGGACCAGCATAATAATGGACTTAATTCACTTAATCCACTTAATTCATAAATCCTACTAACTGCTTAAAGCACATGATATCAACCATATAATAATATCAACCCTATAATAAATACAAAGGATACCTCTTTTTAAATAATGGTAACATTAAAACCTAAAGGTCAAGGGGCTTGTATCTAGGAAACATTAGGCCCTTTGCATCATGTATGTTTGACTGTGAACACATTTTCTCTTTCTTCAAATTTGTCCTGTACCAAACAGCTAGTGTGTGGTTCATAGATTAGAAGGAAATCCAGGCAGTGGTCAGAGAAAGGGAAGAAGGAAGGACACTGATGCAGAGTATGGGCAGCGGAGACAGGGAAGAATGAAACAAGGGAGCCAGAGAGGAGAGAACACATTGAAATGATGTCCTCAGGCGGTGTGGGCTTTGCTGATGGCTCAGCTGGTAAAGAATCCTGCAATGCAGGAGACCCCGGTTGGATTCCTGGATCGGGAAGATCCGCTGGAGAAGGGATAGGCTACCCACTCCAGTATTCCTGGGCTTCCCTTTTGGCTCAGCTAGTAAACAATCCGCCTGCAATGCGGGAGACCTGAGTTCGATCCTTGGGTTGGGAAGATCCCCTGGAGAAGGGAAAGGCTACCCACTCCAGTATTCTGGCCTGGAGAATTCCATGGACTATATAGTTCAAAGGGTCGTGAAGAGTCTGACACAACTGAGCAACTTTCACTCACTCACTCACTCACATTCCTCGGGTGGTGCTGAGCAGTTGGCACCCGATTAGTTATGGAAGAGTGAAAGGGAAGGAGAAATTAATACTATTTTAAAGCCTAGGAAAGAGAAGTCTTGAGGGCTTTAGACACCTCATGAGGTCCCTGCATTCCAAAGTCATAGGTCCCTGGAATTTTGGGACCACCTGGCAGGGCTTCCTTTGACTTCAGGGTGCTGGACTGGACAACTCTCCTTGTAGGCACTGCCATAGAAGACCAGAGGCCAGAGTCACCAGCATCTCTCCACAAGGTTACAGAAATCTGTCAGGGTTTTGAAGAAAGTGATCTCTTTTCTCTGCCAGCTCCTTCGAAGCCTGGAAGCTGGGGCATCTTGCTGTCACCACGCCTCTGCACATGCAAATGCCAAGGAATTCTGCTCAACTAGGGGAGTCTGCATCCCTCTGCTCCAGGCAGCCAGTGACTGGGGGTCTAGAGTTCTGAGACTAACCCCTGACCAGTGAACCCAGGACCACTTCACCTTCTGGAAGCACAGAGAAGTAAGTGAGGGAAATCTCCCACTTCTATGCTCACAGCTAGCTGTGCTCTGCTCAGGGGCTCTCGGGGCTCAGGCCAAAGAAACTCTCTGATAATTACAGACATCGCTTCAGAGATGGAATGGCCTCTGGCTAGCTCACTAGGGTTTGGAAGTGAGATCATTTATAAGCTTGCTGTGTACAGCACTTTCAGAGCCTCACAAGGCAAAGCCTAAAAACATGATGGAATCTGTATCCTCCCTGATTAATGTGGAAGAAAATGCAGCAAGAAAATGTGGAGCTCTGGATTCTCAGCCTCTGAATGACCACACTGACCACAAGTATCTCTGAGCTGCCCAGGACTTCTGCTTCTATATATTGGTGAAGAATTTTGTGGCCACACAGTTAAAGGTTAGATTTTTTTTTTTCCCCTTAAGGGATTATAATAAGGAAATCATATGGTAAAGAGGCAAATGTGACTCACAATTTAAATGAAGGACCGCATCAGAGTTGGTGATAGAATAAATAAACACAGTCCTTGAAGGGCTTCCCTGGTGGCTCAGATGGTAAAGAATATACCTGCAATGGGGAGACTTGGGTTTGATCCATGGGTTGTAAAGATCCCCTAGAGAAGGGAACGGCTACCCAGTCCAGTATTCTGGCTTGGAGAATTCTATGGACAGGAAAGCCTGGCAGGCTACAGTCCATAGGGTCACAAAGAGTCGGATAAGACTGAGCGGCTTTCACTTTCATTTTTCATATGAAGGAAACAGACAAGTAGATGGTATTTACCTTGAGGCTTGGCAGGACTAGGATGGAGTGATGGGAAACAGTGCATACTTGCAAGGCATAGAGCCCAGCACAGGAAAAACCAAATTTGTCTGAGGATGGTTCCACAGAGGGGGTGACATTTAACCTTGACAAATGAATGATGGCTGGAAAAGATGCCCCAGGTAGGGGGAACAGCTTGTGCAAAGGCTTGTCTGGTCTCTTTTCTCAGCAAGCAGCAGTCGTGACTATCCACTAGCGGATGACTCATTGCCACCCCTTCCATCACACAGCACGCAGAACTGGAGGTCCCGCTCACACTCAGTACTCTGATTTTTGGCAACTCGCTGAACCTCTCCCAGGCTCCACTTCCAGATTTGAGTTGTTTTTTCCACTTCAAAATTTCTTAACCCTTAGAATTTTTCAAATGGTGTATATACAAAGTATTTAACAAGATGCTGATACATGAGTTTAATTATGTTATGACAACCTAGACAACATATTAAAAAGCAGAGACATTATTTTGCCAACAAAGGTCCGTCTAGTCAAGGCTATGGTTTTTCCAGTGGTCATGTATGGATGTGAGAGTTGGACTATGAAGAAAGCTGAGTGCTGAAGATTTGATGCTTTTGAACTGTGGTGTTGGAGAAGACTCTTGAGAGTCCCTTGGACTGCAAGGAGATCCAACCAGTCCATCCTGAAGAAAATCAGTCCTGGGTATTCTTTGGAAGGATTGATGTTGAAGCTGAAACTCCAATACTTTGGCCACCTGATGTGAAGAGCTGACTCATTGGAAAAGACCCTGATGCTGGGAAAGATTGAGGGCAGGAGGAGAAGGGGATGACAAGGATGAGATGGTTGGATGGCATCACTGACTCAATGGACATGAGTTTGAGTGGACTCCCAGAGTTGGTGATGGACGGGGAGGCCTGGCATGCTGCAGTTCATGGGGTTGCAAAGAGTCAGACACAACTGAGCGACTGAACTGAACTGAACTGATAAGGAGATGAGTCTATAGTCATTTGTTCAGAAAAGGAGATATTTATGGGATGCTTGTATATACAAGGCAGTATGGAAATAAGATACAAGGTAAAAGACATCATCATCAAATAACTTAAAATCTAGGTGTAGAAACAGCCATAAACATATTAGTCATAAAAAGATTTAAAGAAGAAAGAAGGCCATAGTGAGGTTTGGCTAATGTAGCTGATGAATTCCTAAATGAACTAGACTGACAATTATGACAGGAAAAAAGAATAAACTGTTATATAAAAGGGAGTAACACTTAAATTAGAGTTTCAATATTTAATAAACATATTTTTCCTCTAAGTAATAAGCCATTAATTGCTGGAGAATAGGGGACATTGCTAATAAGGAGATGATGGAATACTATCTTACCGGGAGTAGAATGGGGGAGAGGTAAAGGTTACATTCTAAAATTGATGCAAAGGAAGAAAGCTCGTGTGTGTGTGTGTGTGTGTGTGTGTGTGTGTGTGTATTCAGTTGGGTCTGACTCTTTGCAACCCCATGGACTGTAGCCCACCAGGCTCCCCTGTCCATGGGATTTTCCAGGCAAGAATACTGGAGTGGGTTGCCATTTCCTCCACCAGGGGATCTTTCCAACCCAGAGACTGAATCCAGGTATCTTGGGTCTTCTGCATTGGCAGGAAGATTCTTTACCACTAGTACCACCTGGGAAGCCCCTGCAGAAAACTGTTCAGCATTACTTCTCCTTGGAAATCCATTACCTATTCCAAAGTAATTTTCGGAATCAGTACACATAAAGTTGTCAACTTTGGTATACAGCTTTCAGTTTTTAAGGAGATTGTTGTTTCTGGTTGAGCAATGAAATACTAACCTTATATTGACAGAAAAAAAAATTTTAAGACACCAGAACTGTACCAAGAGGCAGAAGGTGGTCAGTGAGAGACACCATGGGCCTTAAGATTTGAAATTATCAAAAGAAAGTGCAGACTCCAAATCACAGCTATGCTCACTCTAAGATATGCTGTGGAGTTAAATCAGGATGCTATTCCCATTTTTATATTATCATTTTTTTTCTTTTTTTGACAGATGCTGAATCAACATGATAGCCTTCATGTAATTTATAATACTTATAAGAAGCAATTCTCTCATATCTCAATGCAGTTATAGAAAGAGTACTAAGCTTTCAGCTAGAAAACAGGGATATAAAGTCTCATCCTGAGCAAGCAAATGATTCTGGACACCTTGTCTAAACACTGAACTTCAGATTCCTCATCCACAAATCAATAGACTGCGATGAAATGATTTCTATGTAGTCTTCGATCCCTAGTATTTAATGGTTTTCTCATATTGTTAGAAAAGTCTCTAGTCATCAAGTCTTTGGTTTGGGTGATATATTAAACAAGTAAATACACTGGGGCTCATATGGCAGATTTCTTTCTGGAGGATTCTAGGAATCTTTTGGGGTCCTAAACTCTATTTGGGCTTCAAATCCACTGGCACTGAAAAAGAGAAATTGCTGGAACTCTGAAGGGCAGATGTCAGATAACTGACTCCTACAGGCACGCTAGAAAGCAGTTATTTTAAGAGCACCACACACCAACAGCCTATAAAAAGTGACAGTAGTAATCCCATCATTTAATTATTCTAAACTAGATTCCAGAGAAAGCTACAGGCTTGAAGTACAGCTGCAGGACAGAGGACAGAGTTCAGAATCCAGAATTCAAGTTCTGAATCTTCATGTCCTGGTTTGAGACCCAGTTCTATACATCCAACTTCATAATACACGGCAATTTACCGAATCTCTCTCAGCCCTAATTTTCTGCTCTATAAAACAGACTTAACAATGATCAGGATCATGATGTAATAAGAGCAAATGACTCAGGGTTGTGGTGACAATTGTACAAAAAGAGGTACATGAACAGTCATTATAGCTATCAGACCCTGGAGAGTTTTGAAGGCAACATCCCCGCCAGTTCTAGCACCTAATAAATGGTCATCACAAGCTTACTGATGGATGGCCTGGTAAACAAACATGACAAGAGTTGCTCTTCTCACTTCCTTAAACCTAGCAGAAGACTGGGGACAAGAGACAAATCTAATTCATGAACGGAAGGAAACAAAAGGGTTTGGAGGGACCTGGAGTGACAGATCTCTAACTTCCTTCCAACATGTTTAAACGATGTGTCCCTAACGGAGCGACAGGGCCCCTGATTCTGCTGTTTCTATTTTCAGCAGCCATCACCTAGCTATCGGGAGAAGAGATGACTAGGGAAGCATGAAGACAGGAAACAGGACTTCGATGGCTTTAGATAAAGGGTCATTGTGTCTGTCAGGACCCCATCTCCACAGCACAGACATCACAAGGGGTGTTTTTGGTCGGCCCAGACATGAAGTCATTCGAGTGGGATGCTGAGCCAGTGTCCTCTCTTCACAGAGTTCACACAGAGTTAATTCCGCTTGTTACTAAGGGTTCCAGGGCCAAGATTCCATCAAGTACAGATTAAAGTGTCCCCAGAACACGACAACATTGTTTGGCCAGTACCATATCCCCAACCAAAGTGCCAGAAGGGCTGTTTCAGGAAATCATTCAAAAGAGATTTCATACCCCTTACGTGCCTCTCTGAGTCAAAGCCACTGGAGAGCTGTTCAAAGGACAGTCCTCGTGTCCTGCACCATCTAGTCAGCCCACTCCCATGCTCCCCACTTTCTTTCCCTGCATCACATGCTCTGCTCCATATCTGCAGCTGTATTACAAAATGCTTATCATTCCTTCTCACAGAAGAAAAAAAAAAACATCTATAGCAAACAAATGGGTACAGCCTAGGTCAGGAGTCAGTGAGTATTTCCTATAATATTGACTATTTCAGGCCTTGAGGGGAATGTACGGTCTCATCTCTACCTCCCCTCCTTACTTCCTCCTCCTCCTTCTTCTCCTTTCCCTTCCTCAACTCTTAGAAATGTAAAAACAACTCTTAGCTTACAGGCTACAGAAACATAGAGCTAGTGGCTTGCTGACCACTGTCTGCCAACGCCTAACCCAGCTGGTAACATATAAAACAACAACAACAGTGGCAATGTGGGATTATAGGGTTTCAGTTAGGACACAAACAGTTGTAAGAACTCATCATTCTCACTGTAGCCACAAGAACAAGCCCTATAAACTACAAAATCATAGCTGCTATCATCAGGAAACGCACTAGATAGAAAACCTAAGTGAAAATAAAAGTCACTCAGTAATGTAACAGTCCATGGAATTCTCCAGGCCAGAATACTGGAGTGGGTAGCCGTTCCCTCCTCCAGGGAGTCTTCCCAACCCAGGGATTGAACCCAGGTCTCCCGCATTTCGGGCAGTTTGTTTACCAGCTCAGCTACCAGGGAAGCCCAATAAAACCTAGGTAAACTCAATTCCATATAGCAACAAGTTTTTCTAAAAGAAAGAGTGCTTTCGTTGCTTTCATCAGTGATATAAGAGGAGGAAGAATACAACATTGATATATAAGGAGGAAACAGTTGGATGTTTAATGAAGTTTTAATAGCAAAGTGAGCCAATGAGAAGATTTGGAACCTTAGCCAGAGAACTGGTCTGCACATACCGATCAATAATGCAGGGTGAGAACTGAGAAACCCCTCTGAGGCACTTCAATCCCATATTGCGCGTGAGACAATGGATGGCAAAAGCTGGAGCCAGCAGACAGTGTAAGGAAGAAGGTGCCAAAGGCTGGAGACAGGGTGGGAGACTGAGAGAAACTTCTGGAATCTTCTCTGAGGCTTCAGAGCATGAACACGTCTCTAAAGGCTGGAATAGGCAGTAGAGAGAGCTTAGTATCCCTCAAAAGCAGAAATCAAGGAATTGAAAGAAAGCCCCAAATTTGGTAGCTTGCCTGCGTGCATGCTGTCATGTCTGACTCTTTGGACCCCGTGGACTGTAACCCACCAGGCTCCTCTGTCCATGGGGATTTTCCAGGCAAGAATACTGGAGTGGGTTGCCATTTCCTCCTCCAGGGGATCTTTCCAACCCAGGGATCGAGCCCACATCTCCTGTATCTCCTGCACTGCAGGCAGACTCTTTACCTTCCTAGACTGTAAAGCAAAGAGTTTGAAAGGCCAGCTGATGGGCTGCAAACCACAAGGAGATGTCCCAAGTAGAGGTGCTCAGACTCCCAGACAGCTGAAGAAAAATTCCTAATCCTCATCTTAAATCATTAGAAGCCAGTGGCGTTTAGTGTTCAAAATTGAAATAAAATAAACATAAATCCCAGACCTAGCTCAGCTACAGGCTAGATTAGCTCAAGCTTCCATATTAGCACCTGAGAGAAAAAGGTCAGACCTTTTCTTGGAAAAACATTATTTTAGTCTCTACAGTTATTTACATATAATATCTGAAATAAAATAACAATTAGGAGATATGTAAAGAATCAAGAAAATGTGAGGTCAAGATAATAAAGAATCAAGATAAAAAAGAAGCATGTTCAAAGATGTCCCAGATGGTGGTATATTATGAAGAGAAATATTTAAGGAATCTAGTGGAAAGCTGGAAGCACACTTAAAGAAGAAGGGAAATAGAATTTTAAAAAGGGACTATAAAAGTAAAATGAAAAATCTGATATGATATTAAAGATGAACAATCTATTTAGAGTGATTATCAGAAGACAGAATTAGCACAGGAAAAAAGTTAAATCAATTGAAATTACTTAAACTAAAAGACAAAGAGCAAAGGAGTGGGAAAACTCAAGAGAATGAACCATCATCTGGATAGCGAAGGGTCTAAGTTAAGTTAAGTTAAGTCACTCAGTCGTGTCCGACTCTTTGCGATCCCATGGACTATAGCCCACCAGGCTCCTCCATCCATGGGATTCTCCAGGCAAGAATACTGTGTCTAATGAACATGAATTAGGGATGCTGAAAGAGAGGAGGAAAAACTAGGAGAGAAAATGTATTTGGTGAAATTATGGATACCAATTTTCCAAAATTAATGAAATGTATCAACTCACAGTTTCAAGAAGCTTAATAAGCAGGATATAATCAAAGCAAACCACACCTAGACACATCACACTGAAGCTAATGAGAACCTAAAGAGAAACATTTTAGAAGTAACAAAAGAGAATAAAAGACATGTTATACACTGGTACACAAAGATAAGATTGTTGGCTTGTTTTCTTATTAGCAAAATAATGTTTTGTTTCCATGAAACAATGGAAGAACTTAAAGGAAAAAAAAAATAAAAGAACTATCAACCCAAAAGTCTATATACAGCAAAAATAGTTTCCAAAATAAAGGTGAAATACAGTCATTTTAAGAGAGAAGTTGGAAGTAACATTCCAATGTATCTTTGTACCACATCTGCTTTGCCCACTAGAAGACACACACAGAACTGGTATGTTTTCTTGGCAGGCTGACCCCTTGATCACTTTGAAGCGTTTCTCTTTACAGGTGGCAATATCTCTTGCTTTGAAGTTTACTTTGTCTCCTTATAGCCACTTTGATTAGTGTTAATTATAGTAAGAGGAACATATTTCAAGTCAGTCCTTCAATTACTATGTGCAAGAGACAAAAAGCCTTCATTTTCCCACTATTAAGCATTTAGAAAATAGGTCTTATTACTTCCAAATAATTGTACACTGTGAAATTCTGTAAGAAAATCCCAAATGAGGGTAAGACACCCATTACGTCCCCTCTCTCTCTTCTGTAGGAAATCAGACTTGTAGCTTGCCCCTTTCGAGAAGTGAGCAAGTGAGGCCTCTGCTGTGCTGGGCAGAGAAAGGCAGAAACCAATTCCAGTTTCCAGACTATCACAGTATGTTTAGCTCTATGGGAAGACCTATTTTTAGATAGAACATAGGTGTCAAGGAAATATATCGTCAAATAATCTTCAACTGGAAAGTAATCTGGTCCAAAATATCACTTCAATACAGAAGTTACCTTAATGTCACCTCAAAACCATAGTCTTGCTAGTCAGAAAGGTAAACGATCCTCTACCACATGAGGCTAGTCTTTTCTCCAAAACGATTTAATTACATTGAAAGATAACTCTTATTGGCACTTCCTCTATGTTATGTGTTTTACATACATCATTATGGATTATTCCTCAGAATAATCCCATAAGATAGGCAACTATTGCACTGTTATTTCTTTTTCACAAATTAGAAAATTGAGGTTTAGAGAGAGTAAATAGCTTTTCTGAATTTATCTATATAGTAAGAGTTTTTTTTTCAAAGCTCTAGCTTGTAGCTATTTGGCTCTAATATTATCAATACAGTTTGTATAGATTTAGAGTTGGAGTATGTATCAGTGTGTGTGTATTGGGGTTGTTATCGGCAAAATGTACACTGCTGGTTCATACTGATTTTGCAAACTGGAATTCACTAATATTTGTGCATGATCTGTGTATAAGACACAACATGCTAATTGTATGTATCCATTCACATCTACTTATTTTTTAACTAAAATGCAAAGTTTTGTAATTATCTCTATCAATTTTAAATAAGTCCTTGAATCATCCCACCTTTTTTTTGCCTTACTGAGCCCTAATTTAATAATTTTCTTCCAGTTTTCTCTTTCATGAAGTTCACATTTTAAAAAAATATATAGAAAAGACAAAAATTCTAGCTTGAAAAGATAATCCATCCCAGTGTTCATAGCAGCACTACTTACAATAGCCAAGACATGCAAGCAACCTAAATGTCCACAGACAGAGGAACTGATAAAGAAGTGGTATATATATATATATATATATATATATATATATATATANAAAAAAAAAAAAAGTGATACAAATTAACTTATTTACGAAAGAAACAGGCTAATAGACATACACAAGTGTATAGTTCAATTCAGTTCAGTTCAGTCGCTCAGTAGTGTCCAACTCTTTACGACCCCATGAATCGCAGCACGCCAGGCCTCCCTGTTCATCACCATCTCCCGGAGTTCACTCAGACTCAAGTCCATTGAGTCGGTGATGCCATCCAGCCATCTCATCCTCGGTCGTCCCCTTCTCCTCCTGCCCCCAATCCCTCCCAGCATCAGAGTCTCTTCCAGTGAGTCAACTCTTCGCATGAGGTGGCCAAAGCACTGGAGTTTCAGCTTTAGCATCATTCCTTCCAAAGAAATGCCAGGGTTGATCTCTTTCAGAATGGACTGGTTGGATCTCCTTGCAGGCCAAGGGACTCTCAAGAGTCTTCTCCAACACCACAGTTCAAATGCATCAATTCTTACCAAAGGGGAAAAGTGCATAGGGAGGGAAAAATTGAGAGTTTGGGACTAACAGATACACACTACTATGTATACAAAATAGATAAGCAACAGGATTTACTGTATAGCACAGGGAACCACAATCAATATGTTGTAAGATGCTCAGTTATCCCGAGTCTTAAGTCCAATGTCCCATATCTTTGTCTTTATAAGTATATGACAAATATCTATTTTCCACTGACTTGAAGCCCACTTCATCACTGCCACCATTGCCTACTATATCTTTAACTGCTTCTAAGGATATTAATTTTATTTAATGCATTACTGTATACTTCATTCTTGGATTGTGATAATAGTCATTAATACTAAACAACAAAATGCCAGTTTATTGAAGGCTACACACCAGCTACTATGCTAAATATTTGTATGTATCATTGCATTTAACCCTAATAATATACATGAATTAGATGCTCTTATTTCTAAAGGAGAAACAAATGGGGATTAGCAAAGGCTAATTAATTTGTAATCCATCATCTTTTAGTCTTGGAATCATGACTCCCTAGGACTATCTGTTTTGAGCCTCAAATTAATTTTTCATCTTTTGAATTCATGACTTTCTACCAAAGCTGGGAAACAAGCCCTAGGCCACTCAAAGCTCAGATTCAAGTAGGAAAGTTTCAAGTAAGATCCAGGCAGCTGGCCAAAAGACATTACTAAGAGCCCAGCTCTCCTCTCTATGCACTTTTATTTGAGTTTTCACAAGGATGGGTCTGTGTCTGGATGGTGAAGTTGGGGCATTGTAAATGAGAAACTGTCTCTCCAGGCCAGGAGAAAGGTGGGATGAAGATCAAACATGCATACACACACCCCTCAGGTGCAAGAACAAAGGAGCAACACCCCTTCAGTGCCGAAGAGGAGAGACACTGCGCAGAAGAGGTACCTTCTGAATCTGAAAAAAGGAAAAGTTAACTCAAGCTTGAGACCATGAAGATATACAGTGCTGGTTTAAACCAGGATTGAAGAGTTAGACGATGCAAGAGACTTCAAAGGCAATGAGGAGAGATTCATATAAAATAAGAGACTACTCAGCTGTCTAGGACTTTACTGGAGTTAGTTGGCCATTCATTCACTCAACAGTCCTTTGCTGAATAATCTACTGTGTGTAAGGTACTATGCACCTATTGCTGGGTTGTCTGTCATTGTCCCCATCAGAAACAGGGGTCACTACTGATGTGATAATCTCGGTCACCCATGTGTTGATTGATGGAAACTACATCCTGTTGAGGCTACTTAGGTCCAAGTTTCAGCATCTAACAGCTAAATTTATAACCTGGTCACTTTGTCCTCCAGTTAACCCACATGGCCCTTAGGCACACAGACACCTCATGCTTTACATTATGGTGCACTCTCCAGGTCTCCCTTCTGTATTTAAAGACTTATTACACAACCATATCTGTCAATTCCTGTTGAGAGCATCCCTGCTGAAAGGAGTCGCCTTGCCAGAGGCCATGCCCTTTCCTGGGGTGGCCTACATACAAGGACTACTTGATGCTTCGGGATAAAGGCCTATAACCTTGTGATCCAATTTGGGACATCTCTGAAGAGTCATCTCATCTTCAGACTTCTTCATAGGGCTAGCTGATGGCACTGAATCGTGACTTCTCCCACTTCCCAATCCTATTTACTTCCTTTATTTTCCACATGTACTGATTCCAAAAACATCCCATAAACATTTGCATGCTAATATCCACATCTGACTGTTCCCTAGGGAACCCAGCCTATCATACATTTTTTTGCTTTGGATCATCATTCAGCACCCAGCCTGTTCTTCTTCCTTGTCCTTTTTTTCCATATGTTGGCTTAGTCATTGAGGTGTCTATGTCTGATTATCGCAACTGTTCTCTTTAGTCTTTCTTTCCTATTGTCTTTATATAAGGCTCATATTAACTTCAGAGAAGGCAATGGCACCCCACTCCAGTACTCTTGCCTGGAAAATCCCATGGATGGAGGAGCCTGGTGGGCTGCAGTCCATGGGGTCGCTAAGAGTCAGACACGACTGAGCAACTTCACTTTCACTTTTCACTTTCAGGCTTTGGAGAAGGAGATGGCAACCCACTCCAGTTTTCTTGCCTGGAGAATCCCAGGGACGGGGGAACCTGGTAGGCTGTCGTCCATGGGGTCGCACAGAGTCGGACACGACTTAGCAGCATATTAACTGATTCCTTCTCAGAAATCCATTTCTCTTTCATCATCTTTTCATCTTTTTACCCATCAAGTCAGCTAGAAAATCTGCATTTCACATGTCAGGGCTTATAAGAATATGCATTTTTTCTCAGTCTTAGAAGACTCCCAAGGTCTTCATCAATGTCTTTTATGGAAGAAATGAGACAGAACCTCTAGAACATTCTGCTTAAAAGCACTCAAATAGCCCTAAAAATCCAGATAATTGTTGAAAATAATAGCTACATGAGGCACCAAATAATAAAATTCGTAAAAAGAAGATAACTTGGTTTGGAATTTGAAAGAATTTCCAACTGAAGGATGATAAAAAAAAATTTCTCATAGAATGGTCAATATATTACTTGCATTTCAAAACCTAAGAATGATTTATATATGAAACTGTGAGAAGGAATTATTTCAGGTGATGAGAAGAAAAGGCATGGACAAAGAAATGGAGAAATATATGGAGAATGTAAAGGATGCTAGCATGATGACTGGGGTGTAAAGTGTTTCTAGAGAAATAGTGAAAAATAAAATTGAAAAGAATAACTAGAATATTAGTATTCCAAAGTTAAAACAAAAAGGGTGGCTAGAGTGGGAAAACTCTTTGTACTTGAAAATACGATACCATACTAAAATACAAAAATAAAATAAACAAAAGTGGGAGAGGCATATGTTATCTCCCTTTAACAAATAAATAGAATAGCACATATTTCTAATGTTCTTTTCATCAGTTCCAAAGATTTACATTTCCAAATTTTATGTCTGTTTTGCTCTTAAGGGGATCACTTGGAGGTACTTAGAGAGAGGTGAAGGCAAACCAAGCTGACCTCTCACTAGAAGAGTACTGGATTGTTTTTCTGAAGACCACAATTCTTGTCATATCCAACAATACTTGATGGTAGTATCACCATTCACTGACTCCCTTCATCTAAAGTCAAACCTAATCCCTTCCTCCTCTGAATCTGGCATATAAATCTCTTGACTGCAAGACTTCAGTTCCTTGAAGGCAGGAATTATGTCTGAATCACCTGCACAATCCTAATGCATAACAATACTAAAACAAAATGTGCTCACCAAAACCAGCATAATAAATGAAGGACTGACAGGACCTGCTTCAGAGTGAAAATCTCCATGATACAAGATTCTCCCTGAGGGAGCTCCGTTGAGCCTGCAAGTTTATGAATCTGTTTGTTGGCAAGTCACAGAAAGCAAATTTTGCTCTTCAGATGAAAAGATAATTTATTGAAAAGATAATGGAATAGTCAAAGCTTCAAGTGAAAAAGTAAACTCCTGAAGTTCAGGAAAAAAAACTAAGGGAACTACTTACTGGGAGTTCAGCATTAGGAGTCTGTGAGCCTTTTCTGCTAAACTGATGCCGCAAACCTGACTCTTCCCCTACTAATCTCAATTCTTGTGTCTCTCATTTTAACGTCAAATTCCTAAGTGGGAGAATTTGTTCCAGCTTTGCTCAACAAGTCCCTCTTCCCAGTTCAACATAGTTGGGGGTCACCAGGCAAAGAGGACATCACCGCTAGGTGGATCATCTGGACACGGGCAGCCACCCCAGAGTGCACCTTCTCTCTCCTACCTGATCAGCGTCAACTCACACTTTCTTCTTAGTATGATGGTGTCTAACCCACTGGGGCTGCTTCCATGTCCCAAATTCTTCCTAGAGTCTTATGTATGTTGACTCACTCAATCTGCACAATGGCCTATGAAGTGGTACAATTGCTTTTGCCACTTTAAAGATGAAGCAACTGAGGTACAGAGAAAATAATTTGCCCAAGATTATCTATCCACTGACCACTTGGCAGAACCTGGATTCAAATCTAGTCGATTTTTAAATTTCAGAGCCTGAGACATTAAGTAATATGCTGCAAGGCTTAGAGTCAGAGCCATGTGAATTTCCACCTAGCCATATAAGGTCTTCTCTCAACAACCAGATTATAAAGTCTTCACCAGCTGTCCCACATTCTTCTTCTTTTCAAGTCCCAACAGTGAAAAATATAGGGCTGGGTCCTGGGAGGTTCTTATTAAACTTGCTGACTGATTCCATAAAATCTGTACTCCACCCACCTTGATAATATTCAATTCACACACAGCCTTTTCATCATTTTATTTCCTTCTTTTCATTAAATATTGAACAGTTAGGTTTTAACTCCTCTCCAACCTCTACTTCCTGGAGATTTCTAGTACTATACTAATATTTGGAAAAATATATATTTGTAGTCACTCATCCATTCATTTAAATTTGCCTACCAACTGCCAAGTAGCTAAAAACTGTTAGAAAAACAGAATCAAATAAGTCTAAGCCATTGTCCCAAAGGAGACTACATAGCTTGATGTGAAAGAAGAAAATGCAAGCCAAATGAAATAATTTGATTATTAATAAGATTAATAGAGAAGGTCTGCCATCTTCAACCTTACGCCCACCTATGCATCAAGAGCCGTAATCAGTGATGGACATCTGCCTTCCCCATCATGGATAAACAGTGCATGCCTGGGGCTAAAGCCAACCCTTCACCTTGTGTAGCGGATCATCTCTCTCACCTACCCAAGGGCAACACTCTCTCTTTTATCATCAAATTTTCCTCTCTGTTGGATTACTCCCTACAATGCACAATCATGTTATTCTTCCTTCCAAATTAAAACACACACACGAAAACCACAGAAAAACTCTCTTAACCTGCCCTTTCTCTCCTGTTAACTCATATTCCTCTGTTCCCTTTCACAGCAAACTCCAAAAATATATTTATTTAATCTTTCTCTCATTTTCTCTTACACTCACTTCTAATAGGATTTTGGTCTATTTTGAAACCACATTGTCAAAGTGATCAGTGAATTTCATGTTGCCGAATTCAAGGATCAATTCTCAGTCTTCATCTAACTTGATCTGTTGACACGCACCTCACAAGATCCAAAGACAAATGATGCTATGGTTGTTCTGCTCCAGCTGTCAGACTATTTCCTTTCAAGAACTGAAATCTGCCTACTTGAAGTCTGCAAAAACTGGTCCCTGCTCTGACTTTTGGAACACCACTGAAAAAGCTTATCCTTTCTTTCAGGCAGGTTTTTCCACTATTTGAGAGAGTCCTGTGTTCTGCCCAAGCATTCCTTTTTCCTAACGTCACATGTATTCAATGGGTTTCTGACAATCAGTAGAGTCAATCATGACCTGAATGCAAGAAGGAACTATTTATCACTTCAGTTGTTCAAACAACAGATGTTTCTTGAGTGTCTTGTTTTAGGCACAATTTTACACAATGGGGGTATGGCAGTGAGCAAAACAGACATATCACCTACCCTCAGGGAACTCACAGAGTAAATTCTATTGAAAAATGATTGCAATACTCTAGGTCAATGATCCCCAACCTTTTTGGCACCAGGGACCGGTTTCATGAAAGACAGTGCTTCCACGGACCAGGGTGGGAGTGGTTTGGGATGATTCAAGAGCATGGCAATTATTGTGCACTTTATTTCTATTGTTATTGATTATATCAGCTCCACCTCTGATCATCAGGCATTAGATCCTAGAGGTTGAGTACCCCTTCATTTTTCTCATGTTTTATACATATTAATGCCTACATTTAGTGGGATAATGCTCTGAATTATGATCTAGCACATTTTTTCATCTCCAAAATGCCCTTTTCCCTTCCATTCTGCATTTCCCAGCCAAAGGCTGTAGAAAGATGACAGAAAATAATCCAGAAAGAACAACCAGTCAAGTTGATGGCTGTGAGTTCCAAAGGAGATTATTTTTAGCTTGTAGCAAAAACAATGGTCATGAAAAATGAGCTGCAACTAAGCATCTGGTAAAGTTTCCCAAATTCTAGGTTTTAAATCATAAGAGAAACATCTGTAGGACTCAGAACGTGGAGTCTATATAATAAACCTAAAATAGGAAGCGATAGAGTGAGCAACTACAGAAATTCCAAGCCCCATCTCACTGATGCTGGGAAAGACTGAAGGCAGGAGGAGAAGGGGACGACAGAGGATGAGATGGTTGGATGGCATCACCGCCTCAGTGGACATGAGTTTGAGGAAGCTCCGGGAGTTGGTGATGGACAGGGAAGCCTGGCGTGCTACAGTCCCTGGGGTTGCAAAGAGTGGGACACGACTGAGCAACTGAATTAAACTGAAGCCAAATTCACTGTATTTTCATCCAAGCCTGCAAAGATAGTTTCCCATGATTTCTACAGGGCTCTCAGAATTGTGGCCGGGTCTTTTCCTATTTCCTGGTGAGGACATGGTGCTCTTTGACACTGATGAGCCATAGGCCTCACAGTTGCCACCGAGTTTGAGTCATGGCATACAAGCTCCTTCACGTACAACACCACCCCTCCCTGTCTATAGTATTCAGTGTCCCCCCTTCTTTTTCTAGTTTGGCTATTTTACTTAAGACTCACAGCAATTAAGAGCTATATTTGAGGAAATAGTCCAATCTGGATTTGAGTCTCAGCTCAATCATACACACACACACACACACACACACACACACACACACTCACACACACACACACACACACACGAGCTTTGTGACCTTTGCGCTACGCTGTGCTAAGTTGCTTCGGTCATGTCTGAGTCTGTGTGACCCTATGGACTGTAGCCGGCCAGGCTTCTCAGTCCATGGGATTCTACAGGCAAAAATACTTTGTGACTTTTAGCAGGTAACTTATTTACTTTGTGCTTTAATTTCTCCATCTGTGATAAGTATAATTTCTTAACAAAGCTGTTAGGAATATTGACTAATATATAAATGTAGAAGGCTTAGCTCACTACCTAGACTATAGTAGTGTCTCAAGTTGTCTTAGTAGTAGTATTAGCTTTATGTTGTAGACAGTGTATCTTTTCTTCATAATAGGAGATCTGATCACAGCTCGAAGAGGATGCATAACTTTAAGCAACCAAGGTCTGAGCCGAAGTGGCTCATTTTCCTCTAGAAAGATGATTGTTTCTCTTAGGTTTTCTACCCTCCTGCTTGTTTTGGGTTTGTTATTGTGAAAACACCATAAAACAAAAACAAACCTCCAAACAAGCAGATAAAAAACAAAAACACGTGAGAATTTCCCACCCCAGGCTAAAGCCTCCAAACTGATTTTCCTGTTTTGCCTCCTGTTTCATCTCTGTCATCACCTCCATGCAGCCACTACCATCTGCAAATGGAACCAACTCTCGACCCCACATGAAACCCACCAATAGCTTCCCACCACATCCTCCAGACAAAAGTCCAGGCTCCTTCGTGAGGAAAAGAGAACCTTCCAGAATCTGTCTCCAGCTGCCTTTCCAGCTCCCTTTCACTCTGATTCCTACTCTCCAATCTATGCGCATCTTCTTGCACAGAAATTGTTGTTTCTTATCTTTTTATCTCTGTTAACATTGTTTTTCCACCAGGAAAGCCCTTCCTCCATCCTAGGTCTGGCTAACTCATCCACTTTTCAAGACCAAAGTCAGAGATCATCTTCCACATGAGCCCTTTGTGAATCCTGGGTTGGACTGTGCTCTTTTTTCCTGTGTTCCCTTTATTCATTTTACTCCCTTTGCTCATTTTCCAAACAATCTACTCAAATTATCTGATTATAGGTCTGACAGATTGGAAGCTCCTGGAAGAGTGGTGCATGTCTTATTTTAAAAATATATTCAATGTCTAGAGCAATGATTACACATGGGTAGTGATTTGATAAGTTTAAAAGCTTTGGGCCATGCATCAGATGACCTAGTATCTCATTCCACCTCTTCCATTAATTAGTCACATTATTTTAGTTAAATTACTGAAAATACTCATTTGTTTGTTTCCTCCTATCTGAAATGAGAATAATTCCCTTAAGACTTCACCACCTACCTGGTCTCCTTAGGAGTTACTATGGAAAAAGTAAAACAAATTTAATAATCCACGTTATTTTTTTTTTTAATTACAAGATGCTAAGCAAATATAAAATATTGTTAGAGAAAATGTTTAATTTGGTTGGAACCATTGGAGATCGCTAAAAAAATATGTCATAGAGGTAACTAAGCCTTCATTCCTTTCAGTTGGAATTAGGAACAACAAAAACAACAAAATCAATCACAGAAACTTGAAGTTGATCAGAGAATTTTACAAAGCTCAAGTAAATGAATTATAAACTTGGGAAACTCTTAGCAATTATCCATCCTTGTTTTATAAAGACTGATTCTGAGACTCAAAGCTATTATGAACTCGGCTAAGGATTGTTAAATTGGGACACGTTAAGACTCAAACCTCTGGATTCCCTGCATGTTTCTCTCTATAATAAACTAAGCTACATCTGGGTTGTGCTCAGTTGCTCAATAGTGTCCACCAGGCTCCTCTGCCCACAGGATTTCCAGGCAAGAACACTGGAATAGGTTGCCATTTCCTCCTCCAGGGAATCGTCCAGACCTAGGGATCGAACCGGCATCTCTTGCATTGGCAGGTGAATTCTTTACCACTTGAGCCAGCTGGGAAGGATTCAGTTCAGTTGCTCAGTCATGGCCGAATCTTTTTCGACCCCATAGACTGCAGCACACCAGGCTTCTCTGTCCATCACCAATTCCCGGAGCTTACTCAAACTCATGTCCATCGCGTTGGTGATGCCATCCAACCATCTCATCCACTGTTGTCCCCTTCCCCTCTCATTTTCAATCTTTCTCAGCATCAGGGTCTTTTCCAGTGAGTCAGTTCTTCACATCAGGTGGCCAAAGTACTGGAATTTCAACTTCATCATTAGTCCTTCCAATGAATATTCAGGGCTGATTTCCTTTAGGATGGACTGGTTTGATCTCCTTGTTGTCCAAGGGACTCTCAAGAGTCTTCTCCAACACCACAGTTCAAAAGCATCAATTCTTTGGCCCTCAGCTTTCTTTATAGTCCAACTCTCACATCCATACATGACCACTGGAAAAACCATGGCTTTGACTAGACAGACCTTTGTTCGCAGAGTTATGTCTCTGCTTTATAATATGCTGTCTAGGTTGGTTATAGCTTTTCTTCCAAGGAGCAAGTGTCTTTTAATTTCATGGCTGCAGTCACTATCTGCAATGATTTTGGAGCCCCCCCAAAATAAAGTCTGTCACTGTTTCCATTGTTTCCCCTTCTATTTGCCATGAAGTGATGGGACCAGATGCCATGATCTTAGTTTTCTGAATGTTGAGTTTTAAGCCAACTTTTTCACTCTCTTCTTTCACTTTTTAGTTCTTGGCTTTCTGCCATAAGGGTGGTATCATCTGCATATCTGAGGTTATTGATATTTCTCCCAGCAATCTTACTCTAGCTTGTGCTTCATCCATCCTGGCATTTAGCATGATATACTCTGCATATAAGTTAAATAAGCAGGGTGACAATATACAACCTTGAAGTACTCCTTTCCCAATCTGGAACCAGTCTGTTGTCTCATGTACCCATTAATTCATGACTAAACTAAATACAACATTAGATAGCTTTTGTGCTTTGGGTTTTGGAAATACTGCAGTCTTATAATGCCATTCTGTAAATCCTATCATCCACAAATACTCTATGAGGAACTGAGATATTCATATAAGGTCCCAGAATGCCTCCTCAGAGGCTATAAGCTTTGAGATGCATTTTCTTTTTTAAGCAAATGATAGTCACTTCTTATAGAGCTATTGAGAGTAAATTGGAAACAGTCTGTGTTTCAAATGACAACTGTTTATCACCATGGTCCTCAAGTCCTACACACTACCCAGTCTATTCATCACCATCTCACAGGTCAGCCAAGTTTCCTCATTGTAGGGAGTCCAGTAAAGAGCCCAGTCCTCAATGCCTTCTGAACCAGAAACTTCCCAGTGAAGGAGCTGATTCAGTCTATGCAAGGAGCTAGGAAGCTGAAGTCAAACAGCTGCTCTTGGTTAAAGTTTTCTGCCTTCCAGGAGCTCTTTGTGTGTTAAGCCTCTGTGGAAGCCAAAATTATATTTAACCACAGAGTAAGTAGATTGAGGTTGGAAGGATTCAATCATTTCTTTCAAGTGCTAGATATTGTACTAGATGCCAACAAGAGAGCAAAGAACAAGACCAAGTTCTGGCTCGTGCATGGCTAGTTTTTGATGGCTTGTTTATCTGTTTATTGGCAGTGGGCCTGAAGTTAGAGAACTGCATTTTGGTTCCAGTTCTGCTATTAACTATTGATAGCCTATGTATGTAATTAAGCATCTGCTTTAATTTTCACAACTATAGAGCAATAACTATAATCTCCATTTACAAGGTATCTGTGAAGCTCAAATAAGATCCTTGGTGTTCCTGTTCTCTGAAACATACATAGAGATATAAAATAGTATGTAGGAGCTTCCCCATATGGATTCTTCACAGTCTAGTCCCATTCATCTTTCCAGATGTATCTACTCTTGCCTTCCCACAGACTGAGCCTCCTCATCCAAACTCACCTTCACTCTCTCCTATCCAGACATGTATTTTCTTCCCTCTTATTTGTTGTTTCTGCTGTTTTTCCTTCCTAAAATATTCTTCCCTTTATTTCTGACACTGTGTCTGAAAAGTTTAAAACTTAGTTCCCATGGAAGCCAGGCAGGTAATGTAAAGTTAGTGAGGACTGCCTGATACAAAGGAAGGAGCTGTAGGAATGGCCGTGAGGGGAAGCACACATTTTCTAGAGCTGATGCTCACTGCACTGTTGATTCTTCTAAGTGAAAATGCAGGCTCAGCAGGAATATGGGTATTGACGCAGCTGATAGCATCTCACAGGTCTTTGACACCACTAATTTTCATTCATTCTTTCTTTTTCTGTTCCTCCAATGGGACAGTCTCAACTGACCTATTTTTAAGTTTGCTGATTCTTTCTTTGATAATTTCAAATATGTTGTTGGGGTCCTCTCATGAATTCTTCATTTCAATTACTTATTCAGTTCCAGAATTTTTATTCAGTCCCTTTATAGATTTGAAACTATACAGTTATGTTCTATGGCAATATGGAATGAAATTAAAACTTCAGTAACAAAATGAAATTGGGGAAATTCATGAATAGGTAGAAATTAAGCCATGCATTCCTAAATAACTGATGAGTCAAAGAAGAAATTAAAATTTATATTACAAAATGGTTGAATAAATAAAAATTAAAACACAAGGTATCAAAAGTATGCAACATAGTTAGAACAACATTTGCAGAATATCTATAGCTCTAAACACTGGCATTAAAGAAGAGACCAAAGAAGAAAAAGTCTCA
>SJYQ01000809.1:804378-814919 GCA_006410935.1 Redunca redunca
GAAAAGTCCAGACTAAATCCTAAACAAGAAGAAGGAAGGAGATAATAAAGAATAGAATGGAAAAACTTCAATAGAAATACAACAAAGAAAATCAACAAAACAAAAAAAATTTGTTTTTGAAAAAAAATGGTTAATGTTTAGCAAAACTGACCAAGAATAAAAGAGATAAAGCTCTAATTACTAAAATCATAAAAGAAGCCATCACAATTGATCTCACAGAAATAAGTTATTAAGAAAATAATAAACAAATATATGCCAACAAATTAGATAACATAGGTAAAAGGGACACATTCCTGGAAAGACAGAGCCTACCAAGATGGACTCAAGAAGAAAGAGAAAACCTAAAGAGTTCAACTACAAGTAAAGAGACTAAGCTATTAATCAACAAACTTCTCACACAAAAAAGCACATGACCACATGTCTTTATGGATGAATGTTACCAAATGTTTAAAAAATAATTCATACACTTCTTTACATGTTCTTCCAAAAAATAGAAGAGGAGAAAGAGTTTCCAACTCATAATAAGAGGCTACTATTACAGTGATTCCAAAACCAGATAAAGATGCCACAAGAAAAAAACTCTAGACCAATAATCATTATAAATGTAGATACAAAAATCCTTGACAAAATACTAGGAAACCAAATCCAGCAATATATAAAAGGAATTGTGCACCATGAAATGGTAGGATTTATCCTAGGAATGCAGTTGTTTTAGCAAATGAAACTCAATCAGCACAATTCACCATATTAAGAGAATGAAGGACAAAAACTACATAATCATTTTAACAGAGACAGAAAAATCAACATCTGTTTGTGACAAAAACACTCGACCAAATAGGAATAGAGTTTCCTTTTATTCTTAATCTGTAAAAGGACATTGACTGATAACCCACAGCTAGCACCACGCTTACTAGTCACAGACTGAATGCTTTCCCCACTAAGGTAGACAACAGAAAAAGATTGTTCTTGCCACTTCTATTGAACATTGCACTGGAGGTTCAAGCCAAGGCCATTAGTGTAGATTTTTAAAAAAGACACCAGATTGTAAAGGAATAAGTAAAACAGATGACATAATGTCATGTGTGGAAAATCCTTAAGAAACTCTGAAAACTATTAGAAATAATAAGTTCAGTTAGGGTGCAGGATATATTAATATACAAGATTGATTTTGTTTTTATATACTAGAAATGAAAAACTAAAAAGTAATCACATTTATTATAGCATTCAGTTCAGTTCAGTCACTCAGTCATGTCCAACTCTTTGTGACCTCATGGATTGCAGCACACCAGGCTTCCCTGTCCATCGCCAGCTCCCAGAGTTTATTCAAACTTGTGTCCAATGTATAGGTGTTACCATCCAACCATCTCATCTTCTATCATCCCCTTCTCCTCGCTTCAATCTTTCCCAGCATCAGGGCCTTTTCCAATGAGTCAGGTGGCCAAAGTATTGGAGTTTCAGCTTCAGCATCAGTCCTTCAAAAGAATATTCAGGATTGATTTCCTTAGGATGGACTGGTTGGATCTCCTTGCTGTCCAAGGGACTCTCAAGAGTCTTCTCCAAAACCACAGTTCAAAAGCATCAGTTCCTCAGCACTCAGCTTTCTTTCCAGTCCAACTCTCACATCCATACGTGACTAGTGGAAAAACCATAGCTTTGACTAGACGGACCTTTGTTGGCAAAGTAATGTCTCTGCTTTCTACTATGCTGTCTAGGTTGGTGATAGCTTTCTTCCAAGGAGCAAGCATCTCTTAATTTCATGGCTGCAGTCACCATCTACAGTGATTTTGGAGTCCCCCCCCAAAATAAAGTCTATCACTGTTTCCATTGTTGCCCCATCTATTTGCCATGAAGTGATGGGACTAGATGCCATAGCATTAAAAAGAATGAAATACTTAGGAATCAACTTCACAAAAGAAGTGCAAGACTTGTACACTAAAACACCTTGGGAAGAGATTAAGGAAGACCTAAAAGAACGGAACAGCATCGTATGTTTATTGACTGAAAGACAATATTGCTATAATAGCAGTATACACCAAGTCGATCTACAGATCCAAGAGTTTTATCAAAATGCCATAGACATAAACTGAAGAAATTGACTACTAATTCTAAAGTTCATCCACTCCTGGGCATAAGTCCAGAGAAAACCATAATTTAAAAAAATACATGCCACCTAATGTTCATTGCAGCATTATTTACAATAGCCAGAACATGAAGCTACCTAAACGTCCATCAACAGAGGAATGGATAAAGAAGATATGGTACCTAAATACAGTGGAATATTACTCAGCCACAAAATAGAACAAAATAATGCCATTTCAGCAACATGGATGGACCTAGAGACTGTCATGCTGAGTGAAGTCAGACAGAGAATGAAGTACAATATGATACCATTTAAATCTGGAATCTAAAAGTACAACAAACCAGTGACTATATCAAAAAAGAAGCAGATCACAGATACTGAGAACAAACTAGTGGTTATCAACAGTGGGGGCACAGAGGGCTGGGTGAGTGGGAGACACAAAGTATGCAGCGCAAGATAGGCTCAAGGATGTATTTTACAACACAGGGAATATAGCCTATATTTTGTAATAACTGTAAATGGAAAGTAACTTTCAAATTATATAAAATATGAAATTTTAAAATTAATTAATTAACTTCATATGAAACTGTCTTGGGGAGTCAAAACACTATAGTAAAAGAAAAACAAATTTTAGAGGACACACACATTCTAATTTCAAAACTATTACAAAGGTACAACAATCAAAATAGTGTGATATTATTATAAAGATAGATACTTAACGGAATGAAATCAAGAGTCCAGAAATGAAACTGTATATTTATAATAAATTATTATTTGACAAGAATGTAAACACAAGAATAAGTAGTCTTTTTCAATAAGTGGTGGAGGAAAAACTAAATATCCACATCAGTTCAGTTCAGTTCAGTTCAGTCACTCAGTCATGTCTGACTCTTTGCAACCCCGTGAACCACAGCATGCCAGGCCTCCCTGTCCATCACCAACTCTGGGAGTCCACCCAAACCCATGTCCATTGAGTCAGTGATGCCATCCAACCATCTCATCCTCTGTCATCCCCTTCTCCTCCTGCCCTCAATCTTTCCCAGCATCGGTCTTTTCCAATGAGTCAGCTCTTCACATCAGGTGGCCAAAGTATTGGAGTTTCAGCTTCAACATCAGTCCTCCCAAAGAACACCCAGGACTGATCTCCTTTAGGATGGACTGGTTGGATCTTCTTGCAGTCCAAGGGACTCTCAAGAGTCTTCTCCAACACCACAGTTCAAAAGCATCTATTCTTCAGCACTCAGCTTTCTTTAGAGTCCAACTCTCACATCCATACATGACCACTGGAAAAACCATAGCCTTGACTAGACGGACCTTTGTTGGCAAAATAATGTCTCTGCTTTTTAATATGTAAACCTGGACTCTTACCTCACCACTTGTAAAAAAAATTAACTTAAAGTGGACCATGTGTAACAGACCTAAATGTAACAGCTTAAACTATAAAACTTTCAGGAAAAAAAAATAGGAATAAAGGTTTGTTACAAAGGATTAAGCAATAGCTTTTTAGATATAACAGCAGAAACACAACAAAAAAGAAAAAAAAAAACAACTACATAAATTGAACTTAACCACAATTAAAAAAAAAAAAAACAATTCTCTGAAAGACAACCCAAGGAAGTGAAAAGACAACTCAAATAATGGGAAATAAAAGTTTGTAAATCATATATCTGATGAGGAATTTATATCCAAAATATATAGAGAATTCCTTCCTTTCTCCAGGGGGTCTTCCCAACCCAGGGATTGAACCTGGGTCTCCTGCATTGCAAGCAGATGCTTTACCATCTGAGCCACCAAGGGAGCCCAATCTGTACTTTCTTGTGCTTTTGATGCTGAATTTATTGACTCTCAGGATGGTTCATCTGTGAATATTTGACTAGTTATTCTGCATTTAATTAGCTAACACTTACTGAGGGCCCCCTTCAGGCCACCAGGCATTAAGGATACAGCTGCAAATAAACTAGATAAAGATCCTGCTTTTATGCAGTTTTCATTTTGGTGCCGTAAGGGGAAAAGATAGAAATAAATAATTGAACAACATGTATGATAAAAGCTATGGGGGAACAGTAGAGTAAATGGAATAGAGAATGCTTGAGGGTGGTTGCTATGTTATACATAGCAATCAGGGCAGGATTCTCTGATAACGAGACATTTGAGCAAAGAGTGTAAATATTTAGATTAAATTCAGTTCTGCCACTAATTCTCTGTGCGGCCTTTAGCAAATCACTCCCCTTAAGATTCAGTTTCCTTGTATAAGAAATAATGAAATTCTAGGTTCCCTTTAAACTCTAATATGGGAAATGGCCATTATTCAAGGACGAGTGAAATATGAGTAAATAGTCTAGCCATATAAGATGTGGAGAGAACTGCTGATCAGTTTCCTGGTCTGTAATAAAATCTTCTCCTTTATTCACGGTCAGTGTAAGTCAAGGTCAGAGCTTCTCTCCTCTCTGTTTCCTCCTCACCTAGAACATTTCTCTCCACAGCTTGTATTCAACAATTGCTTCAGTCTTGGTGGATTTTTGTCCTTTTCCACAGGGATTCAAGTGGCTTAATTTCAAATTCAGGAATTGGGAGTGTGATTCAATTCCACGAGGAAAGAACGCAGCTTGGGAGGGTCTATGTATAGTCTAGTGGCTCTCAAATTTGAATCTATATTAGAATCATCCAGGAAGCTTTTTAAAAATCTCATTGCCCAGACTGTGCCCTGGAAGAATTAATCAGGATTTCTCAAAGTTTAGTTAATGCTTTTCAGGTGATTACAGTGAACAGCTACAGTTGAAAACTTTGGTTTAGGGAAAAGAGCTTGGTTTCAACAATATACACATCTCGGCTTGACATCAGATTTCAGCACTTGGTAAATGTGTGCCCTTGAGTAAATGTCTTCCCTTGATTCTCATTTTCCTTATTTGTAGAATTGAAAAGAAAAATATTTAACACCACATAAATGCATGAACCAGTAGGTAATCCATAATTGATATATTTTTCCCTAAGATTTATTTTAAGTTCTAATCTACTAAAGACTTAGCTTTATGTAATTCTGTACTAGCTCTATGCACATAAATGCGTAAGCCATGTTCTTAGGAGCTAAGAGTTTTTATACAAAGCCCAAAAGACTTAGAGAGGATAGAAAGTCAAAGTAAATCAAGGCCACGGGCAATCTATCAGTAAGACAGTACATCCTGATAGCCCGAATATGGCAGTCAGAATTTTCAAAGATAGAAGTCTCGGTTATCTATTCCTGCATTGAAAACTTACTGATAGACATAATGTCTTTAAGCAATAGTATTTATTATTTCAGTCTGTAAGCCAAGAATCTGGGACAGATTAGTTGGGTCCTCAGATTCTGGGTCTCTCACAAGTCTGCAGTTATCCTAAGACTCAACTGGCAGAGTTTTGCTTCTGAGTTCACTCACATGGCTGTTGGCAGGATTCAGCCTCTTGGAGGTTGTTGGACTGAGGCCTCAGTTTCTTGCAAGTTGTTAGTTAAAGGCCTCCCTTGGTTCCCTGACATGTAAGCAAGAGGGAAGAAGAAGTCAGCGTAAGGGAGAGTGCTGGTGACATAGACGTCATCGCCTTTAGGTAACCCAGCCCTGGAAGTGAATCACATCACTTCCGCCACATCCTGTTCATCAGAAGTGAGTCCGGAGATCCAGCCACACTCAGATAGACAGGATTACCCAAGAACACAACCACCAGGAAGCAGGGATCATTGAGAGTCCTTCCAGTCTATCACAGTAGATGCTTGAAAGTTATGCTTTTTCCTATAAAAACATATTTGTCGGTTCTCAGAGGAGAGATTGAAAACAGGAAGCACCAGTATTACTTTATTTTCACTTATATTTATAAGAGCCAAACTTCCCCTTCACCATAACTGATCTGGGGGATTACATCTATTGAGCCCCTCCTCCGTACATAGCACAATTCTAAAGACCAAGGGGTGACTCTGAAAAGAATAAAATAGATTTTTAGCCTTCTAAAAGCTCACCAGCAAATGAGGAAAACAGAGAAGAGAAATAATTTCCAATGATGATAGCGAATTTCATTATAGAGAAACTGTGTCCTATAGTCTAATAAGTAAAGAAAAATCCTTTACTATTTGGGGATGGAATAAAATTTGACCTACACCTTAAGGAGAGAGAAGACTTTAGGAAGGAGATCCAGGGTAAGGAACAGCCAAGGCACAGAGGCAGGAAAAAGGAATATTCCAGGACTTGTGAGGATGAAATATAGGATTCAAGGTACTGAATAGAGAAACAAAGCAGGATGCAGTTGCTGCTGTTTAATCGCCAAGTCGTGTCCAAGTCTTTGCGACTCTGTGGACTGTAGCCCACCAGGCTCCTCTGTCCATGGGATTTCCCAGGCAAGAATACTGGAGTGGGTTGCCATTTCCTTCTCCAGAGGATCTTCCCAACCCAGGAATCAAACTCACATCTCTTTCATCTCCTGCACTGGCAAGTGGATTCGTGACCACTGAGCCACCTGGGAGGATGCAGTTAGCTAGAGACAACGTACAATCCAGCGGAAGGACCACTGACTATTTGAGAACAAGAGGTTGATGTAAGGTCCATATGCATGGCAACAGGGTAAAAAAATAAAAATTGGAACAGGGACAGCTAGAGAAGGGGACAGGACACGGGAGGCAGGGAAACCAATGAGAGCCTTTGAGATGATGCGGCCAATAGGGAAAGGCATCTCTTTAAAGACAAAGAAAGTGGGAGTATGAAAGTTTGAGGGAGCACGGTGGAGACGGCACTGACAGAGTTTAAGATGACCTTTGAGAAAAGTTTAGGTAAGAGAAGCTGAGAATGACTGACTCCTAACACCTGGATGGTGAGGTTTGCAACAACTCATGGGGAGCATTTGGAAACATGGAGATAAAGAATCCACCATGTGTTTCACATATCCTTTTGAAATCATTCTCTTCTGAGAAATAAGTTTCTCATTTGCCTGGGAAAAGAAGAACTGAAATGTCACTGTGGATTGTGTGTGCTGTTGTTTGTTTGGAGAGAGAATAAAACACAGGCATAGATTCAAAACTACCTAGGAGGGTGGTGAAGCAGAGTCAGTAATCAAATTTAGATTTCTTTGACTTGAGGCTCTAAGTTTCTTGATTGTCACTGAGCAGATTATACTATACCGAATAGACAATGAGTAGCTAAGGCAACTTTTTTTTTCTCCTCTTTGTGTTTCATTTTGTGAGGGGTTTATTTTGAATTGATTACAATTTAGGAGTTTCATAGGCACTGCAACTCCATTAATGGATTTAACATAGCATGTCTAATGAATAGGTATACACAAAGATTGTAGGAGAAAGGAATGTCTGTTTTCATTCAAGGGTATTTGAAGAAGCCAGGATGGAATTTAGGCTTGGCCCTCAGGGAAGGGCATATGTCTTTACTGTACTGCAAAGTCACCATGCAGAGATGGAAAGAATATTTGACTGGTGATTCAAAAACCAGCACCAGGAAATACTGCTATGGAGAAAGCAGAAAGGGGGATTGAGTGGAATAGCTGAGTAATTTGGTTCTAGAAATAGTGAGACTGGAAATAAGCCCTGAGGTTTTCCCTATGTACAATGTCCAGGTAGCCAGGTGACCTGGTCCAATGCATAAAGACCATGGGGTGTCCCTAGGAAGAAATCTCTGCCTCTTAACAATCTCACGCCAAGGGGAAGATTAAGTTCAATTTATCCAGAAAGTTGTCTAGTCCATTCCTCCATGTTTGTTTAGCTGATTCTTTTTTCTCCTAGTAGTTGAGTCTTAGACAGGGATTTTACAGCAAATATAGTTGGCTCTTAGACAATGCAAAGTTAGGGGTGCCAGCTCTCTGCACAGTACAAAATCTGCATATCTAATTAATAGCTGGCCTTTCATATGCATGGTTTCTTGTGTCTATCGGTTCCTCTGTATCCGTGGTTCCACATCTGCAGACTAGACTGCTTATCTTGTAGTACACTTACTATAGAAGAGAGAAATATGCCTATAGGTGAACCAACTCAGTTCAAACCTGTGTCATGAGGGGTCAACTGAAGTTAATTTCAAAAGCGATCCCAAGAAGCACTAGTAGGGAGAGCAGATGTGAGAAAGAGAAGGGGGATAATTAATAAAGGCTGTGCTAATGGGCAGTTGTTATTGAATTACACCAGAGACCTCTGGGAGAGAATATGGAAGAAGCCTCAGATGTTCACTTGAGAGACAACGAAGCTAAAATATTTATCCTCCAGGGTCTGTTACTCATCAGTTCAGGGCTAAGTTGGAGAATGTCAACTTCCCAGCCTTCTGACCAGTCCCAGGCGGGCTGAGTGCTCCGAGCACAGCCTTTAGGAGGGGAGTCCCAGACGCTAGGAGTCAGAAGCTATCGGCATGGCATGCCCAGGATGACTGGTGATGGGAGGAAAGCACAGAGCAGGCCCGGCGCAGTTACACCTGGCCTGGGGTGCTCCTTCCCAGCTGACAAGGCCTGACCTGTTCCTCTTTCATTACATGCTTACTGAGTAAGTGCCATGGTACACAGTTCAGCTACTGGGACACACAACAAAAGCTAAGGCAGACCTGTTCCTTGCCCGTATGGTTTCTACATTCATGCATAAAAAACACAAAATTTAGCCTGAAATTATAATCAACATTTACATTATAAAAATTTTCAAACATACAGAAAAGATGAGAGAATTTTATAATGAACCTGAGTTACCCAGCATTCAGCTGGAGAGCAGTTGCTAGCATTTCGTCCTATTTGTTTCATCTTGTCTTATGGCTTTTGCTAAATTATTTTAAAATGAATTATAGACATTATAACATTGAGTTCTACGTGCTTTAGTGTGTATCTTTAAAAACAGAGAGACCGTTACCCTGTGAAACATGACAAGTTTAGACTTAACAAAATCAAAACAAATAATCCTCAGCCTTGCATATCCCGTCTTTAATGTTAATTAACATATAATTCGATAAACTCAGAGTATAGACTGATCCCTTATATAATCCAATGCTGCTGCTGCTAAGTCGCTTCAGTCGTGTCCGACTCTTAGTGACCCCATGGACTACAGCCCACCAGGCTCCTCCATCCATGGGATTTTCCAGGCAAGAGTACTGGAGTGGGGTTCCATTGCCTTCTCTGATATAATCCAACAGTCTAATGTTATACCTTGTAATTTATGGCATGGTTGTGGTGATCAGGAAATAATGTCTGAAATAGGGGTCAGAAGATCTGGTTTTAAGATCTGTCATTAACCTAACGACTAATCAGTTTTGTCTGAGATCAAAATGGTTCAAAAAAGAAAAGGCTCTTGTAACTAAAATGTATAGTTATATCAAAGCAATAATACTGCTTTTAATAAATAGTCACATAGCACTTACTATTAATATATGGCAAGCTCTACTCTAAGCATGGGATTCCTAGGTGGTAATCTGCCTGCCGATGCAGGAGACACAGGTTTGATCCCTGGGTTGGGAAGATCCCCTGGAGGAGGAAATGGCAACCTATTCCAGTATTCTTGCCTGGGAAATCTCCTAGACAGAGAAGCGTCATGGGCTACAGTCCATGGAGTCAGAAAGACTGAGCATGCACACACTCAAAGCACATGCACACAAACACACAAAGAATCATTCATTTCTCATAACAGCCTCATGAGGTAGGTTTCCATTCATTAGTATCATTTTACAGATAAGGTGGTAGAGACATACAAAGACTGAGTGCCTTGTCTGAGGATGTCACATAGCATGTCAGTGGCAGAGTTGTGACTCAAATGAAGGTTGTCTGGCTCCACCATCTGGCTTAGGACGTGGCGGGTCCAGGGACTCCAGCTTTGCCTACAGGACCCACCTTCCTCCCAGACCATGCTCTCTCAGTTGTTCTTTGGCTCCATTTTCAAACCAAGCTTCCTCCCATGATTGAAGCATGATTTTCATTTGTTCCACCTTTACTCTCAATCACCCTCATAGAAAACACGCATCTCTTTTTTCCAACAATTTCCTATGGAAAGGCTTCTTATTGAGTTCCACTGTGTCTGATTAACCTGACTTGAGTTTCGACCTACCCCTCAACAAATCACTAAGTCTGGGTAACATTTTTGCCCTCAGAGCTGGGACTGTGGTCACCCCTTTTGAATGGATAGATACTAAAAGAAATGGTGGCTCCTCAAAGGAACCCGAGTACTATTTCTGGTAGAATGGGAACCGAATGCTGAGTGAACACCCCAAGATCCCAGCAAGAGCTTGCTGCACAAACCCTCAGTTTTCTTACTTGCAAAGAGAAGGCAGTTGGACATCCTGCTTTCTAAAGAAGGCTTTTAGCTCCAACACCTAAATTCTATTCAATTCAGGAAGTAAAGGCTGAGAGACAAGGAAGCATTTGCTCCAAGTGCCAGAGACAGTAAGCGGCAGAGCATGGGTTAAAACCTGAGATTCATCAATCCCAGGCCAGTGCCTACTCCTCCTAGTTCCAGAGCCAGTGACATGTGGAGGGC